>JABUQX010022241.1:20000-32064 GCA_015478945.1 Trachelipus rathkii
CGAGAGAAGAGAAGGTCATAAAGGTCGAAAATAGAACTGAGGCAATGTGTAGGAGGCCGTTATGAGGGGGTATGAGAGATAAGTGAGAGAGGACGTGAGAGACGGAATATAGGATAAAACTAACAAACAAAACACAGACAACAACGCTAATATACCCAGCGCACCCACTAGACAGTGGAGGAGGAGTGGATGAGATTTAAAGGGAAGACAACTTTGTGAAGAGGCCAGAAGATAATGTGGAGTAAAAAAGGTAGGAGCAGTAGGAGGAAAAGGAAAGTGAATGGTAAAGTTATTTTGGTTGAAAGAGTTGGTGAAAAAAGAAAAAAGAAATTTATTGATAAATGTTGCGAGGAATAGCGAGAAGGGAGAAGCTGGAAGGAAGTAATAGAAGGGTCATAGTCCCGAGCTGGCTAGCAAAAAGAGGGCTGAGTGAGAGAGCGAAGAGAATGCAAATAATGATTGGTGTAGAAAAATGACAGAAAATTTTGACGGGAGCAATATTCTAGGAAAGAGTAAATAAAAAAAGGACGCAAGAAGATGGAGGGGTTAGGGAGAGAGGGAGTAAGGCCGAGAGCAAGGGAATGCAGATATCAGAGAAAGAGAGGAAAGGTGAGGAAAGATGGGGGGAATATTTTAAGAGGATATTAGAATGAACATGCGGTGGGAGAGATCAGAGATGTTTTACAAGGAGGTAGGGTGGGGGGCCGGAAGTGGGGCAGAAGAGGGATTCTGAAAATACAAATGGCATAAATTATATAGGGCGTTAACTAAAGGAAAAAAGGAAGTCAAGTCCTAGATGGTGAGTATGGAATGATACAGGATGGGAGGCAGGGGGTGAGAGAATGACTGTATAGGTGTATATCAATTTAGTGGAGGAGGGAGAGGTTCCACAGAGATTGGGAGGATGGTGTTTGTTTCCCCTGACTATAAAGGGAACGGGATAGGATGGCAGTGTGAACTATAGAGGATTGTCTTTTTGCGGATACCGTAGGGAAAAGTGTATGGCGAGAAATACTAAGTTGAGAGGTGAGAGATAACGGAGAGACGAATATGGAGGAAGAACAAGGGAGTGGATTTAAGGGTGGAAATGGTGGAATGGTGAGCATCAATATTTCACGATGAAGGATGCATGTCGGAGAAAGGTATAGAAAGGGAAGGGAAAAGAGTACGGGTGTTTTCTTGATCTGGAGAAAGCATATGATATAGAGTGAAGAGGGAGGAATTATGGAAGGTGCTGGAGAAATTTGGAGTAGGGGTAAAGGCATTAGGGCCTTTTATAGGAATAGCAGATGTGTGAGCAGTTATTAGTGGGGGAGAGTGAGATGTCTTGGGGTAAAAGAACAGGGTTAAAAGATAGGATGTAGTAATTGTCACCGTGGCTTTTCAATTAATTTATGGAGAGGTCTGCAGAGGAAAGATGAGGGAGGGGAGAGGGGCGGAATTGATGGATAGGGGTGATAGAGGGAAAGTAGAATCATTGGAATACTATTGGGATGATACTGCCGTAGTGGCCTAAGAATTCAGAAAAGGCTGTAGTATTGGTGAAGGAGTTTGAGAGAGTGTGTTGACAAAAGGGTCTTAGGATAAACCCAGGAAAGAGTAAAGTGTTATGTTTGAGGAGGAGAAAACAGATGAGGGGATGGGGTTAGAGATTAGGGTAGGAGGAGTTGTAGTATTAGAAGAAGTAAAGGTTTTCAATATTTAGGATGGATTTGGGTAAGGAAGGAGGGCAGAACGGAAGAGATACGATCAGCAGAGTAGGATAACGGAATAGAGGCGAATGAGTGGTCTGAGGAATTGAATGGAAAAGGGGGATTCATGCACATCAAAACTTAAGAAATAAGTATGTTGAAAAAATATATGTCCAGCGGACATATGGTGTGAATTAACATGGAGGGAGTTGAAATGCTAGGTCCGAAGAGAAGCTGGAAGTGTATTGAGATGAAAGGGGTTAATGAGAGCGGATGTGGGGTTAGAAAAGAGGATTAGGAATAGGGTGATAAGAGAGAAATGTGATTGGAAACAAATGGTTATTGAGTGAGAAAAGAGCGGCGAGAAAAGGGGATTTGGGTTTAAGGGATTGGTTTTTTTTTTGGGGGGATAAAAAACCCCAACAAATTCTGGGGGAGAGAATGGAGAACTGGAGGGGGTATAGGCAAAGTATTGGGAGGCGGAGGGGATAGGAAGAAGAGGGAGAGGGAGACCAAGAAGAAGGTGGATGAATGGATGAAAGAAAGTGCTGAAGACGAGTGGTGTGGAGGAGGGTAGGGTGTGGGCGAGAGATAGAATAGAATGGAAGGAGAGATGCGAGTGGTGCGAGATAGAGGAAGAAATGAAATAGGAAGCCCTGCACGTACCAAACTACCACGCTTAAGCGCGGAATAATGTTTGAATATGGAAGAATAATCCAATAGATAATAAATATATATACATATAATATATACTTATATATTATATATAACTACTTCATATATATATATACTATCAATATATATAAAATAATATATAATATATTATAAATATAGTATCATAAATATATACTTATAATATATAATTATATATTATAGAAATATATAGTATATATATAATATAATTTATAAGAGGTTACCAAGCACCCTACTTATGATTTAAATAAGTACCAGTTTCAAAGCAGTGATAGTCGAAGCAGAGTGATTGAAAACTGGAGGAGTATAGTAAAGGTAGGTTGAGAGAGAGTGGAATCGGAATACCTATGTGGAGTCTGGAAATTAGTCTAACGGACGACGCTCTATGCGATGGTTCGTGTCCTGGCGGCTCGATGTGAAGATTTTTCGTACATTATTATATGCAAATGGTTCTCGCACAGAGAATGTTGTGCGCAGTCAGGCGATCCTTGACTTTGGGCGCTGCTCCTAGTTAAACCCGATGAGCACCCCTGGAAAAGAACCGTGTAGCCCCAGGGATTCCAAACCACGCTTCTGCTGGATATTAACTATGAAGCAGTTTCAAGCAGTGATATCGAAGCAGAGAAGAGATTTGGAGAATCTGCCGAGCATGCCTTCTTTTAGTGGGGAGGCGCATCGGAAAGTAGTAGAGCCTCCCTGTACATTGTCATAACAGAGCAACGACGAATGATCGATGGATTCGAACCATGGCGCGAGTGAAATTTTTATTCATCTTATTATCCTGCAAGTAATGATCAGCAACAAGCATATTAACGCATGGCAGCGTTACCCTTGACTTTGAGTCGTTTCTCCTGCTCAAACACATTGAACACGCACTGAAGAAGCCGTGATAGCCCCAGCATGGGTTCCAACCATCCTTCTGTGGATTTAAATAAAGCTATTGGTTTCAAGCCACACGTGATATACGAAGCCGGAGATTTAAAAAATTCCAAGATGCCTTCTTATACTTGGGAAGTGGATCGGATAGTGGTTAAGAGCCACCTCTACATTTCGTCTAAGGCGAACGCATTATGTCGAATGGTTCGATCCTTGTGCGAAGTGACAAAAATAGTCTATATCCTATGCAAATTGTCGCCACACAGAACCTTAGAGTGACGCATCATGAGCACCCTTGAAGAATGCCGGGAGCCCCAGAAGGAAGGTTCCAAACATCCATTTCTATGGACTCTTTAATAAGTATCGAGTTTACAACAGCCAGTGAAAATCGAAGCAGAACACTAAAAACGTGTAACGAAATACAGACTTTTTTCTGAGTACGGATCCTGACTAGTGGTTTAAACACTCTTGATGCATGGTCTAAAAGAGCAACAGCGAACGCGTTTTGAGTCCATGGCGCGAGGGTGTGAAATTTAACATTCGTCTTATTAATGCAAAATTCTGGTCCGCAACCAAGCAGTTGTTGCCCATATTTGGGCGCTTGGCGCTGACTTGGTGGGCTCCCTGTAACACGGCGGAGCAAACAAACACTCACGACCCCAAGGGGGGGCGGCGGAGGGGAAATGTGGCCTTTTTTAGCCCAGGCAAGGGTTCATAACCACCCTTCTAGGATTTGAATAATATCGAGTTTCAAAGCAGAGATATCGAAGCAGGAGAGAAATTTGAAAACATCCGAGATGCTTCTTTTTCTAAAGGAGCGGCAAGTGCGCGCGAATTGCAATCAGTGGTATAGCCTCCCTAGCACATTGTCTGAAAGGCGACCGCTGTTGTCATGATTCAAGTATCGAGGTTTCAAAGCATGTGAAATCGAAGCAAGAAACCTTAAAAACATGTAACGAAAATTAAATATAGGTGACACTGTACAAATTTAAACCTCTTGATGCATTGGTTTTAAGAGCAACAGCTGACGCTGTTGTCGATGGCTCAAGTCCTCCTGGCAAGATTGAAATTTTTCTTCGTCTTATTATTGCAAAATGTCGCACAAGCATATTGTGCCCATGTTGGCGTTCCCTGACTTGGGTCAGTTGCTCCTGTAACCCAGGCACCCCAGAGGAATGCCGTGTTAGCGCCAGCAGGTGTTCCAACCACCCTTCTATGGATTTAACTAAGTATCGAGTTTCAAAAGCAGTGATATCGAAGCAGGAAACTTGAAAACTATAAAAAGATACCTTTATTTTTTGTAGGTCGTCGGATCGATGAGTGATGGAACTCCTGTACATTGTCCTAACCGTGAACGTGTGTTAGACGGTTCGAGTCCTGGTGCGAGTGGGAAATTTTATTCGTCTTATTATTCGCAAGAAATTTATCGCAACGAAGAAATTATGTTAAAACCATGTTCAGCGTGCCTGACTATTGGTTGGTATGCTCCGGTACACGGAGGCAAAAACTAGCAGAATGCATGTGTAGTAGCCCAGTAGGGGGTTAAAAGCACCCGTTCTATGGATTAAATAAGAGTACCTTCAAAGCATTGATATCGAAAGCAGGAGACTTGATTAAAAACTGTTCCGAGATACCTTGTTTTCTTGGAGTGACAGATCGGACTAGTGGTAGAGCTCCCTTCCTGTACATGGTCTAACGGCGACTCGCCTGTCGATGAGTTCGAGTCCTGGCGCGAGAGAAATTTTTCATCGTTCTTATTATTGGAAATTATCGCAACAAGCATCGATATGCCCATTGTCGGCGACTGCAGGCGGCTTCGACCTGGTTGTCCTGAACGCGAGCAGAAGCTGCCGCGCTGGCGGTAGGAGAGAGCCTAAAGTCGCCGTCTATACACTTTATATCTGTACCTCTATTCCAGAACATAGTCTCACTATATACATTAAAGCACAGGTAATTAAGCATACGTCATGTAAAGACACCTAGCACACTCAGACACTATATTTCCCTTTGCATCCACTGAAGATTAATGGCACCACGCCATTTCCTTTCATATCCACAAATTTTATTTCGAGATCAAAGATAATCCCAGCGCTTTTCACCCTCCATATATCCTAAATATTTGAACTTCAAATACTTGTTCCAGGTTTCTACCATCCAGCATATTAAACTTTACACAGAAGGAACTATCACTCACATCAAAACCATAACGTTACTCTATTCTACGTTTCTTTCAAACCCCCCCTTTACACACCGTGCCCAAATCTCTCTCTACTATCCCCTCAAAGCTATTTTCAGATTCGCCACACATAGAACTAAATCATCCGCAATAATAGGTAGGACACACCTTCACTCTCTTTCATATCTACACAACGATGAGACACCTACAGTGTTGTTCCTCCTTAAACTCCCAAATTTTTAATGAATCCATAATATATAATATATATATATATATATATATATATAACTAATATCATATAAGTATACTATATATATATATATAATCATATATATATATAATAATCATATAGTATATATATAATATATATTAATATATAATACTATATATATCATATATAAAATATATAATAATAATATACTTATATATAATATATATTATATATATAAATATAACATAAATATAGTATTATATTATATATATATATATATATATGATAATATATATAATATATATAATTTATATATATATATATATATATATATAATATAATATACATATAATTATATATATATAGATTAACTAATAATAATAATATATATAATATATATATATATAAATTATTATATTACATATATTATTACTATACTAATATATATAATATTTATATAATAGGCTTATATATATATATATATATATATACTATAATACTATATATATATAATATAATATATATATGATATAATTATATTATATATATAGCTATAATATTCTATTTCAATTGAATCAATTCAAGCCCTTTGATATATCTCTTTTACAACCCAAAGAAAAATAACCTAATATTTTTCTCCCGGCTCGCTGCTCCACACTCCGACTATGCGTTTCTGCCACTGGTGTGCGGAGAATTGTGTAGCACTTTCTGGCAATAAATCTTTCACGTACACCAAAAATATTTTTATGAAAAAAATTATGCCAGAATCCGGGTATCCGTATCAAACTAAAACGGTTTGCCGCTCCAATTCGCGCCTGGATCCGACTAGGCTTTCCCTGCACTATTTGCAAATGGTTAGCACGTCTCTCTGGAATAACTTTTCACCACAAAAACAACTATTATAAGAACAAATTACATACCCAAATCCGGTTCCGTTTGCCGACTTCCGGAATCCGTATCCAACTTAGTCCTTGCAACATGTCAACATTGTATTCAGCACGGTCTTACCGGCAATAAATTTTCATCAAAAAAATTCTTGGAAATTTATAACAGGATCCGGCTCTAACTCCGACTCCGGTTTCGACTTCCGGATCCGGAATCCGACTAGGTTTTTGAACTATTTGGAAAATAAGATCAGCAAGGCTTCTAGCAATACATTATATTCAACTAAAAATATTTCTGTTGAAAATACTTTAATAGAAGAATCCGCCTCCGGATCCGACTCGGATCCTGCTCCGGATCCGAGATCCACTCAAGTTCCATGCACTATTTTGAAAATGTTCAGCACATCTTCTTAAAAAATTCACCTAAAAAAATATTTCTTAAAAACAAAAAATTCATACCCAGGACACGGCTCCGGCTCCCAGGTTCGGGCCCGGATCCAGAATCCGGATCCGACTAAGGTTTCCGTACTAATTGAAAAATTGTTCAACACGTCGTCTGGCAATACATTTTTTCGCCTAAAAGATATTTTTTTGAAAGAAATTAATACCAGGAATCGGCTCCGGCTCCGCTCCGAAGCTCCCGGCTCCGAGTTCAGCTTCGGTTCGGATCTGACCATAAAGGTTTGCTGCACTATTATGAAAATGCTTCAGCACTTCTGATTACCAATTAAAAATTCTTCACAAAAAATATTTTTCGAAAAAAATCATGCTCACTTCGATTCCGGCTCCGACTTCCTGAATCCGGATGCGATTAAGGTTTCGTGCACTATGTTGAAACATTGTTTCAAACCAAGTCTTTCTGACATGAAATTGTTCATCTAAGAAACTTATTCTCTTGAAAAAATTTATACCAGGAATAAGGCTCCGAATCTGGCCCATAACTCCACAAGCTCCGACTTCATTTCGGCTCGGATACTGAGCTAAAGGTTTACTGAGACATTTGAAACTGTTCAGTACGATCTTCTGGCCAATAATTTTCACCTAAAAATATGATTTTTCTTAACAAATTACATTTTCTATGATCGGCTCCGGCTCCGCTCCGGACTCCGGATCCGACTCTTAGAGTTTCTGAACTATTTGAAAATTGTTCAGCACGTCTTCTATCAATAAATTTCTAACAAAAAATAGAATCCGACTCACGCTCCGACTCCAAATCCGATCCGATTAGGGATCTTGCGTAATTGGAAAATTGATTCAGCAAGTCTTCATCGCAAAAAAATATTCAATCTAAGAAAATTATTTCTTTGAAAATTAATTATTAATTTGTCCCGTCTCCGAATCCTGATCCGGACCTGACTAAGAAGGATTCTGCTCTATTTTGAAAATTGTTCCGCCGTCTTCTAGCATTAATTTTTTCACCAAAAAAAATATTTTTTTGAAAAAAAAATTTCATAACCCATGTTGCCGGCTCCGGCTCCGGCTCCGGCTCCGGCTCCGTCACGGCTCCGCTCGGCTCCGGTCCGACTTCCAACCTTCGGCTCCGGATCTTGACTAAGGTTTCCTGACACAATTTGAAAAAATGGTTAGCCACGACTTATGGCAATAAATTTTCATCTTAAAAAAAAAATGATTTGCGTTCTAAAAAAAAAAAATTATATACTAGCACGGGGCTCTGACTTATTTCAAGATTCGACTCTGGCTCCGACTCCGGATCCGAATCGACATAAGGATGCTGCACCATTGCAACACCTGTTCAGCACGGTCTTCATGGCACAACAAAATTTATTCATCAAAAAAAAGAAATTTCTTTTAAAAAAAAGTCATCCCCAGAATCCCGGCTGCCGAAGTCTGGGACTCGCCGCTCCGGGATTCGGATCGCACTCTAAGTTATCTGCACTATTTTGAAAATAAATCTGTTACGCACTTCTTCTGGCAGATAAATTTTTCACCTCAAAAAAAATTTTATCGCAAAAAAAAATCAAAACATACGGCAGCCGCTCTGACTAACGGCTACCCACTTAATGACTACCGCAACGCTCCGACTCCACGGCTCCGAGATCGGAATTGCCAGATCCAAACTAAAAGGCATACTGCCACTATCTTCGAAAATTGTTCGAAGTACAGTCTTTACTGGCCATTAAATTTTTACCTAAAAAATATTTTTTAAAAAAAAATTCATACCCAGGCTTCGGCTCCGGGGCGCCGACTCACAGCTCCGGCTCGCGGCTCCGGCTCCGGCCCGGACTCCAGGCTCAGGCTCCGCAGGTCCAGCTACCGGCTCCGGCTCCGGCTCCGGCTCCCGAGTTCGGCTACATGGCTCTGACTTTCACTCGGCTATCGGATCTCTCGACATAGAGGTGAGGGTTGAAAAAAATATAGTTCTGATTCACTATTACACTGAATAGATAAATTTTTCACTAAAAATAATATTTTTGAGAAAAAAACAATATCAATACTCAGATCGGCTCCGGCTCGCGGCTTCCGGCTTTTGCTACAGCCTCCAAACTTCGCTTCAGCTCCGGATCCGAATAAGATTTCAACTACGATACTTCGTTCATAGATTGCTTCCAAGCAGATCTGTCTAACAAAATATCTCTTTGCGAAAAAACAAATCTCTACTGCCAGGTCCGGCCCGGCCCCCGCCCCGCTCCGCTCCGGCTCCGCTCGGCATCCGGCTTACGATCTTCGACATCCGGCTCTGACTCGCGAATACCGGATCCAACTAAGGAATCATAAGAACTGATTGAAATGTGATTCAGGAGACACTACAAGAAAAAATGTTTCATCTAAGAAAAACATTCATATTTCCTATGGAAATAAAAAATATTACGCAGGCGTCCGGCTCCGGCTCCCGGGCTCCGCTACCGGCTCCGGCTCCAGGTACCGGCTCTATTATATATTGCACAGTAAACATCCCGAAACATGTACCGAAAATCTTGTATCTCAGCTCTTGATTTTCATCGCGGCCTACATCGCCGTTGGGAGGGAAATCCAAAATCATCAAAACCAACTTTTGATTGGCGAATTCTTTAAATTCCTTTTGAGAGAAAAATTCTCTTATCAGACAAAACTTCTTTTGATCCAATTTGAAATAAGATTACACCAATGATGTTCAGAGAGAATTTATCTACTAATTAGCAATAATAAAAAAAAGTGGAAAACTTTTATTATGCTTTTCAAAAGTAGGGGGTCTAGTTATGAAGCTCCCCTTAAAATATTTCGAGTTTTAGAAAAAGTACAACTTTCAGTATTTTCAATAGCAGGGAAATTTTCTCTCAAAACAATTAAAGTACAGCGCTAACTAGCCATGCTTTCTGCTTTCTGTTTAATATAATAAATGGCGGATAAAGGCCATTGGAAAGTAAAGATTAAATAACAAATTTATTCTGTTGCTGGAATGTATGGATCCCTCTCACATATATACACAATATTCTTTTCAATATAAGGCGGGATGTGGAAGGAATAAACAATCAATGAGACAGCTGGCTTATGTGTAGCTGGCTTGCAGACCTAAAACTTTAATAAGATAAATATGGTTCGCGATTTTGTAATCATCTTTAAATCGTAAAAAAGGAATGTGCCCTTCCTATTTGTCTCTCAAAGAGTCACAAAGTAATTGTGGGAGTAAATCATGTAATTCGAATGAGGAAATTGTTCAACTGAAAAAAACAGGAAGGCACTACAACGCCGCCAATAACCGTTCACTAGCACAACACCTCCTCTATGTACAACACTTCCACGTGACTAAAAGGCGGAGCTCAGGCCCGGACAACGGACGACCTCTGTTTCAACACACAAAATTCTCCACTCCTATACTATAGCCATGAATAGAGGCGCAGGACCATACCCTCCCAATGCATTGTTCCAAATATATTTTGGGTCAACATTATTTGGAAAAGTAAAACTTTTTGTGGCACACGCATAAGATTTAGGACATCCCATTGAAGTTCACTACATGGGTAGGGATAGGGAGCCAGTTAAAAATTCACAGCCAATTATGGAAGGACATTAGTAAACAAAAACTAACCAATATCAAAACGCCTAAACTAGGGACAACATGCACTTATGAACTCACACACTCGATCCATCTTTTCAATAAAATCTCTTTCCTGCATATTAATATATGAGAGGCAGAGATTCAACATTCCCCAACAAGGAGAGGAGGCGAAAAGAAAGAAAGCCACATTATTTAAGAAGTTTCGAAAAATCGCCATCAACGCCGGGAAGACACAAATCGGGTTTCATTAACTGGCACGCACTTCCTTTAATGCAATTTAGGATATTCCTCCAGAAGAGCTTTGGTTATTTGGTTATAATCAAATGATGATGGATATCTGAAATATTAATCGTTTCTAAATCGTTTTGAAATGCATTTATAAATTGTCCCATGTTAAAATAAAAATGACATCTAGATGTGGATTCTGTCCTATCCCAAACTTTTTTTATTTACTATTTAAAATACTGATCTCCTATACATCACTTCGTCTTTTATGCATTCTCACGCCAACAACTTCGCCCTTCGATATTCCTTTCAATATGAATGGTGTAACATTAAACAGCAAATGGCTAATGAAAGGAGGGGAGTCTATCTAGTATCTCTAATTGCTAATTGGTAACACCATAACACCTGTTAATTTCTCCCATGCACTATTTTCCTTGTCTGCTTTAACAACCGACTGTTCTTTCCTTGAACTATTTTTCCTAAGTCTTAAGAATCTGCTTTCCTCACATTATCTATTCCCTCATAGTTAGCCTACTACTATCCTACCATTACATCACTGCTTAGAGACAAATGACTACCCCTTACCTACTACTCACTAGATTAATACTACTAATACTACAATACTACTACTATACTCTACCTACTATTCATATACACTACTATCAACACCTACCTACCACTATACTAGTATCCCACATAACCCCTAATACCCCTACTTATAATACTCACTATCCCTACCCCACCTATATAGCGACCCTATACACACCCCTACACTACGCAGTACAGATAATATAAACATATATACTCACCTATATACTATAGTATCTCACTAATAATAACATATGTATATAACTACTTACCCCATACTATATACCATAATCACAACGCCCTATATAAATATACATATATATTAATAAATAAACATATACCTCCTAAAAATACTAAATTTATATATACCCTATATATAAACACCCACTAACATATACCACTATAAACTATACATCACCTAAACTCACCCTAGTACTCACCTCACTAATCCCTCAATCATCATAATATAACCTAAAATATTTATATCATATTATTATATACTATATTTAATAATTCTATATTACAATAATATTTCCAAAAACATTATATTATTTATATTAACTAATTAATATAATCTACTATAATTTAATATATATATCCATGCCTTTTAAAAGCTATAAACAGTATTAATATTATATATCATAGATATATATATATAATATATAATATATTATATATATTAATCATATATTATATATTAATATATGATCTGTATATATTGTA
>JABUQX010022242.1:0-12500 GCA_015478945.1 Trachelipus rathkii
GTGGCAGATCGGAAACTACGAGTTGATGAGGTAGTGATCGATGAAAGATGATGAAGAGTAGTTGGGAAATTAGACAGCATTAAAATCAGGATATGTGACAAATAGTACTGTCAAATAGCGTATGTAGGTTATTTATAGAATGATAAAGTAGTTTGTACACATCGGAGTAGTACTCGATATAGCTTTACGGTTGTTGCTAGCCTATAAGGAATATTAATCTAAAGAAATTAAGATAAAATGGTGAATGAGTACATACCAGCCCAAACGCAATGGTCTTTGTGACAAAACAAACAAACGCATTGCTTAGATGCTAATGTCAACAAGAACAGGGATTGGACCATATTTCATTTGGCCAAGATATATAATACATATGAAATCCATTAAAACCAGATTCCATTCCTATGTACGGTTTAGCCATAGAGGTCGAGCCTCAGATTTGCCCTTCAGCCTTAAAAACCTAAAAGAGCCTAAACCTAATAAAGAATGACTAGAAATAAATAGAAGATAATATATGAAAAATTAAAGAAGATATTAAAAGGAAAATAACATCTAGAAGTGAGTGAAAAAGTATACACTCAAGTTAATGCCAAAAGATAGATCTAAGGATAGAATTTTGGGTACATCAAGAATCAAACCAAAACTTTCTCCAAAACTGTTCGCAATGGGAGTCTGTTCGCATTGAATGCATAACGGGAATGAATTTAGAACAGCACCTATATCTAAAGATCAACAAAGGTAAAAGTCAGATAAAAGTTTGACAAATCAAATAGCAGTAAACGCTGAGAAACAGATGAGAAAGTAACATAATCAAAATAAAACCTCCTACAAACGCGAATAACAAGTATATATAAGAGAAATAGCAGTACGCAGAAACAAAATGAATAAAAACGAAGATGACGAAATGAACCCGAGAGTAATAATCTAAGATACCTAATTCAACGAGATCACAGTGAAACTGAAACCTTATCAGTAGATGAGAGATGAAGAATGTAGCATACAGCAAAAAGAATACGGTCTACACCAGAAATATTAAATATTTGAAAACAGAAGAAGCATGCCTAGTATGCCGACAAGCAATAGCTATTATACCATTCCGATTAGAAGAAAAGACTCGAGAAATAGAGGTAAGCTAGAGAAAGATCTATATTATAGATAACAATACGCATGATAACAAAGATACACCATGTTCAAAGAGACAATCATTCTCGTATCAAGAAAAGAATAGATCATAAGCACAGAGAATTGCCAGAACTCACCGAAATTACGTAAGCAGAAGATAAACACAAAGAACTACTTCCAAGAGTCATAATTCACGTGTTAGAAAGTCATTAGCTTGATGAAAATGAACAGTAAGACCAGTTATTACATCTCTATTGTTAAAATGTAGAATTAAAGCAAGATTTGTGAGTTTTAGTTGAATTTAAAGGAAGAATGTTAAATTTTATTTGATATTTTTATTTAATTAAGTTATAATATGTTTTGAATTAAAAAAATATAATTTTAGTTTTTTTAGTTGTATTCCTAAAAACATCTTAATCGTTAACTGTCGATAAACAGGTATAATGTAGTAATATGTTATCTGTTTAAGTAACTGTGTAAGGATTCTAATCAGTTAGTATAAGAGACAGTTTTTATTTTGGTCTTGTATAATCGCAAGTGAATTGATATATCAACCACTCCATGAAATGTCAATGTCGGCCATGCAATGTGGAATTAGTAGCATGTTAAAGACGCGTCTATAGATTGCAATAGTGACAAAGCTTGGACAAGATTGGCGTCAGAAACGGCAAGCAGATAACCATTATGAGAACCAGAATCCGAAACGTTGGAGAAGAATAGAACCAAGAATTCAAAAATAATTCAAAGGTAGTTCCAGATACAACTAAGTGCTACACGTTTGTCAGATTGGATGAAAATTCAATAATATACTAGATTAATATTGGGTACGGCAAAAGGTAGATATCGTTTCCATGGATGCAGATAGATATGTCATTGCTAGAACTAATTATGTTTAAATATGGGTATATTAAGATACTCTCCCGTATATTCTCAGATCAATGAATTATTATAAGAAATAACCATGATGAGTACAGCAATATCCAAATTTTCTTTAGAAAATTTAATGAACAACTTCTTCTTTCACGATAGTAGAGATTGGTTAGAAGATTGTTTAGGACGTAGGCTTGATAAATTACGTTATATGGATCCTTGGTTGCAAGAGTTGAGAAATCGTAAGAATGGGATGATTTAGGTAACTATTGCAACAAATAAAATATGAATGATAAAAAAACTTTAATCACAAGAAATACATCCAAACACCATTACGTAAAGTAAGATAGCTATAGAGCATCAAAAAGAAGACCCGAGAACTATATTTTCTGCATTGAAAGAATGGAGCAGAACTTTATGGACATCTAGATCAGTATTATTTATTAATATGGCATTTACAAATAATGTCTGTTGATGCCATCACATGGAAGGAATCATAATCGTACTACGGAAGCGTGATTTTAATCAGAAATGTATTATAGAAAAAATATTAGAGAATACGTATATCCAATTCCCTTGAGAGCATTGTTAAGAGATATTTTGGTCTCAAAATATAGATCCGCAGAATCAAAATAGTATAAGTTTGTCGATATCTCCAAGAACTTTGTATAAATTGTTGAGACTTGTTAATGGTAGAAGGTGAATGAAAAATGATATGTGTGATTAGTCAATGGAAGTTATTACAACACAAGATTTATTGAAGACAATGTGCAATTCATCGCTTGGAGTCAACAGTTTGAGTACAATAAAACTAACACTTTGATGGAATGAAGCAGATGATATAGGGTGAAGGAGAATTACCTTCGATTATACGAGAGATGAGAGATGGATAGAACATGGTTCGACCGAGTCGAAGAATAGATAAACGTGAGAACAATATGTAGCATTCCTGGAGATAAGCCTTTTAGGATATCACATTACATACGGCCTATAGCACGAATTTTGAAATACATGCAGCCAGAGTATCCTAGTCTGGAAGATTGAGAAGTGGATGCATCACGAGATACTCTCACATTAAGCTTCTCAATGAGAGAAGATTATAACTATTTCTAAGAATACTGGTTAGATCAAACACCACAAGATAAGAATAATTTGCTAATAATTCTGATTTAAATTATGAATAAAATTTTATGTATTCATTTTTTTGTAAAACTTTTTTTTAATATATATTAATTCTACTATTTAGTCTAAATATTTATTATATTTTGGTATAAATTTTACTATTTGGTATAAATATTTACTATTATTATTCTTGATGTTTCCTTTCTACTGATTTTTTTAATTAATTAGATATTTATTCATTTATATTCTAAGGTTATAGTTCATAATTTGAGTTTACCTTTTATCAATGATTAACTTAGAAATTTTATAATTATTATTATTTTTTAGTTAGATTGATTTAACTTTTATACTATTGAGCGTATATAGATTTTCAATAACATTTTTTCTATTTTATTAGAACATTATAATGTTACGACAATTCTATATCAAATTTTTTCTCCATAATAACAGTAATTAGCATCATACATTTCCAATAACATATACATTCTATATCCTACATACATTCTAAAATAACTTAGATTTTATGGAATATATATAGCCGAAATAGATTTAGCTTCCCAGAAAATCGCACCTAATTGGTATAATTAAGAAACGATGACATTACCGATTTGACAGAGCGAATAAGGGAATCCCTTGTAATTATATCAGCAAAGAATCACAGATTAGTTGCTCAAATGCAACCCAATAGTTCTTACTAGTGACGTTAAGATCTCGCGAAACCTATACGCTGGAACTGTAATCATACGTATAGCATTAATTAAGAATGATAGAGGAAAAGACATGGGAATACTGTTTTCTATATGATTTTTATTTTGATTATATATTTTAGTATTTTTGATTGTTAAATTTTACTTTCTAATTTAAAGTTAAATTTTTTATTGATAGGGGGAGGGAGTTTGAAACATTATTATATATTAAAGGGTTCTAAATGAACTGAAGTATTTTTTATTATTATATAAAACTTGATAGTAATAAAATTGTATTTTTTCATATGGTTTTCCCATATAGAAACAGGATAGGAATTATTCTTAATATATTATTTGGTACCATCTGATGACATATATTTTTATTAATTTAATATTTCATGGCTTTTTCCATTAATCGGTTTTTCCATTTGAGCAATGGTATTTTTCAATAATTACAAGATTTCATTGCATTAACAGTCAATTTACCAAACATAGGATCACACATCCTCTCAAATTCGTTAAACACTATTACTGTTGGGTGGTATATAACCAGCAACCCAAAGAGCAGAGCTCATTAATTTCGAACTAGTAACTTCAATAACAAACGAAAATAGCAAGAGTATATTTTTTATACAGGTGAGATCCGAAGTGATAGGAATAACAAGCGAAGTCGTTAGATTAGCTTCATAGAAAAATATCAATAACTTGTTAATTTTATTTAAAAAATTCACAATTTGAATAAAAATTTAATACAAATTCTAAGTTAAACTATCGTGCGATGCTTAGGATTAAAAGTGAACAAAGCAATAATATTTTATTTATTATTATTTTTGCAACCAATAATAAAGCCTTCATTCAAAGAATGTAAAATATGTGCTACAATTGTACAAATTTAAATTCATTTGAATTAAAATTTAAGATTTAACTTTTTGAGCTTCATCTCAAATTGTATAAATATGTTATTATTATTTAAAATATCTATATATATATCAAGAGGACCATTTAAAAGTTTTAAAACAAATTCTTTGAATATGCAAATAATAATAATTAATACATAATAATTAAAATATAATTAATACTAAAATATAATAATAAATAATAATAATAATACATCAATAAATAAAATAAATAATAATAAATAATCATTAAAATATAAAGCAAATGCATTGCCGTTGATTAAAGCTTGACCTTATAGTAAAAAACGCATTCAATGTCCGAAACAAAAATAAACGGGTTAGTAAAAATATTTAATATAAATAATAACGTAATGTGTGGACATTATGTATACCCCACACAAAGAAATTTATACAACATTTAACATAACAACTTACATGTATATATATATATATAGATTCTATATATATATTATATCTTAATATAATACATATATATAATATATTATATATATACTATATATAATATATATATATATATATATATATATATATTGATATATATTATCATGCCTGTACGATTAAAAAGAATGTGAACTATATGCATGACGTATGCTTTATCCTTGTAATGATTTATATTGTATACGTTAAGACTTATGCAAGAATACAGTGAAATAAATATATATATACCTATATGAATGTTATGTATATATATGTTATCAAACATATAATATTATATATATGGATTTATATATATATATATATTATATATTATATATATATATATATTATATATATAATATATATATATATTATAATAGATTATGAATATATATTATTATATATATATTAGTATATATAGTACGTACAATAATAATTATTAATATATTAAAATTGGCATAAATATTTTATTTGTGTATGGCTTTTTAAATTTCAAGTTTTTTTAAAGTGAAATTATCAAAATAAATCTTTTTTAATTTCCTAAAGTCTTTGTTGAATATATTTAAATTGGCATATAAACTATTGTGAATTGTTACACATTAAATGACAATATATGTTAATGGCCAAAAGTCTAAAGAGTACTTCCGTAATATTATAATATATAATTATTAAACTATAATTTTTCTCTATTTTTGTTATGTAAAGAGAAAATTCAATAATTTTATTCTTGACCATAACTAAAGGTTCAATTATCAAAAGTAAATCCATGCAAGGAAATATTTAGTAGCGTTACTGAATATTTTTATACCAAGAAGGTTCGGCGAGTTTGGCTCCACCAGCTATAATTTTAAATCTATTGGACCCTAGGGGATTAAAACCCCCGCACAAACCTTTTTGATATAACGCACCAAGAGCGGTGAATCGCTCGAAAGTAAGGGGTTCGAGTAAACAGTCGTAAACAGTCAATACTAGCTTAAATAAGAAGGCGCCGGCGCCATATTATAATATATATAATATAGTATATATATACCAAATTATATATATGTACTATTATAATATATATATATATGTAGAATATATATTTATATAAATAGTTATATATATATTATTAATATATATATTATATATTATTATTAATATATATATATATATAATAATAATACTATAATCAATAGATTTCTAAAGATCATAAATCTTATCGTCCTGAATAAACGGAAACTATGTCTTTTTCTTCAGATTTTAGCTTCCATCAGCAGTTCTCTTATCAAAAATCCTTATGGGATAAAACGTGTAAGGTTGATCGTTTATCTCATTTCTTGGTCTACAGTATTTTACTATCGAGTTTTTATCAATCCTATATTAGCTCTTAGTAATATATATATATATAATATTATATATATATTAAATATTATATATATTTATTATATTATATAATATATATATTATTATTATTTATAATAATAATAATTATATATACATATTATATAAATATATAATATAGTATACTATATAATTATATATATATTATATATATATATATTATTATATATCATATATATATATATTATATATATATATAATATATATATATATATATTATATATATATAATTAATAATAATATTTATATTATTATATATATAATATAATACTATAATTACTATATATATATATTATATTATATATATATATATATTAATAATACTTATATTTAATATAATATATATTATAATATATATAATTATTTATATATATATTATATAAAATATAATATATATACTATGATATATATAATATATATGATAATAATAGATATATATATATATACATTTATATTGTATTATATATATATAAATATTATATATATGTTATATAATAATATATAAGTATATAAATATAATAATATATATATATATATAAATATATATAAATTAATATATATATCTTATATTATATATATTAGTATATATACGTTATTTTATATATACATATATTATATATATATATATATATATTTTATTAAATTATCATTTAAAATAACTTATATATATTATAATTATATATATATATATAAATATTAAATAGATAATATATTATATTATAATATATATTATATAATAATATAACTATATATATTATAATATTATAAATATATATATTATATATATCTAATTAATATATATATATATATATATATCAATTTATATATAATTAATATATATATACTATTATTATAATATATTATTATATTATAATATATTATATAAATATATATATAAAATATTATATATTTGTATATTAACTATAATATTATAATTATAATGTATATATAGTATAATAATATATATATAGTATAATAGTATTTATCGTATATATTATATATATATATTATATGTAATATAATTATATTTTTCACTAATTTATACGGAAATTTCATTTATTTATGAACTTGAGACCTAAATCATTAACAAATATAAATTAATTTCTATTATATATATATTATAATCTTATATATATATACTAGTTAATAATATATATATTATATATAATAATGATTTATATATTATATATATAATTATATATATATATATATATTATATGTATATATATATATATTATTATATATGATATATATATTATATAATATATATATAATATAAATAAATATAAATATATATATATCTATTATATCTATATATATATATTATATATAAGATTATATTTATATACTATATATATATTATATATATATATATATACTATATATAGTATGTATATATAAATCTATAAATATTTTTATATATATATTATATATATATATTACTAAAATAATTATTATATATATATAATTATATAATATATATATATTTAATATAATTATATATATTTATATTATATTAATATATAATTAATAAGATTTAATCCAGTTCGAATCGTTCTATGGAGTTTACCCCAAATTAACAAAAAAATCATTTTAATTAACACTAAATGTATTTTACGAATCCAAATATTTTCAACTGAATTTTTTTCCCCCTATTTTTTCTTGAAAATTAAACCATCGTTATATGTGCAACATCCCACAAATTTCAAACTAGAATAAATTTATTATTTAATTTCCTTTATATTTATTTTTATCGTTCGCACCTTTTAATCCTATAATTTAATATATATTATTAAAATATTTATATACTATCTTTTTAATATATATTATATTAATCTTGGGTAATGATAATCATATATTTTATTATTATATTATAATTATATTACATAATATATATATATTATATATAGTAATTATATAATTTGACTGTTGTACAATATTAATAATATATATATATATATATATTTAATAATAATAAATATATTTTTTTTATTTATATCATATATGTAAATATTATATATAATTCATTAATATAAATACAATATATAATAAGTATATAATATAATATATATAATAAATATATATTATTAGTAATTATATAATATATTATATTATATAGTAATATATTAATTATAGATATTATATTATATATTATATATTTATATAATATTATATATTTTATATATTATATAATCTTTATTATTTATCGATTTATTTAATATCAATTATTTAATGTGTTATGTGATCTCCAAAATATAACGTTTTGTATCTAATTATTTAACGTTAATATATAATATATAAATATGATATACTTAATATAATTATATATATATATTAGCTAATATTATATTTACTATATTATAGATATAGTATATATTTTATTATATATATATAATATATATAGATATATATAATATAATAATATTATAATATATATATTTAAATATAAGATATCTAGTTTATAAAAATTTTATTTATTGTAGTATTTATTTATAAAAAAAAAAAAAATAAATGGAATTGATATATAATATTATAATATATATATATATATATTATTATATATATATTTATAAATATATAATTTATAGTATTTTATTATATATTATGATTTTATTGATTATTATTATTGATGATTATTTTATTATTAATTATAATGTATATTATGATATTATTATTTATTATTATTATTATTATTATTAATTATTCTTCCCCAGACTAGGAAGGTGGTGAAATGCAGCGGAATCAGAAAAATATGGTAGAAGAATATTGACCAGAGTCGAAAAGAAAACACAGACTTACTTCCTCTTATACTTTAGTGAGAATTGTGCGCAGTCAGGAAAATCACCTAAAGCTTCACTGGCTTGCGAGACCTCTATTATGGCATGCTACTTCGTCAGTTGGTTCATAAGTCTTGGCAAGATGAAGCCACAAACATACCCGCAAAACCCCGCATTACTATAACTCCCATTTTGCACTTTCTTCTCGCCTGCTAAACTCCCATTTTCTATCTCTAGCCATTCTTTACTTGACTCTATCACTATATTTGTCTCGGCCATTGCGGAGCTCACCAATTCAACCACCACACAATTATATCACATCTGCGTTAGCAATGCTATCTTCCATCTTTAACATGGAACACATCTTCAACGTACTTTCATTTATTACTCGTCATTTGTTATTCTCTTTCACACCAATAACTTAATATGTCATGTCCTCACTTATCCTAATTCACACATGAAACCATCGCTAAGGGTTGTATCCATTAGCTGAAATATGTCAGGCGTAGATATACTCTTATGGACTAACCATAATCACTACTATATAACTTAACATATATATAATCTCCTATTATATAATGTTTTTTTTCTATTTATATAAGCTATATATATTATATTAAGTATTATGAATTATTACCATATATATATTGATTTTATATATTATATGTAAACTAATTAATATATAGTATATAAGTAATATTAGTACTGGAAATCAGCAAGCTAATAAATGCAGCAAAAATTACGTAGAAAATTAATAATTATTCTATATTCGTTATTCACGTCATTTGTTCTAATTTTGGCATAAAAATGTAATATTTAACTTTGCTATCTTACGATTACCTTTTAACATTGATGGTAGCGGATAACTTTCGCCACTTGTTCTAAATCATCTTCGACTATTATGATTTGCTTTATGATTCATTGATTTTCCCCTCTCTCGTCTCATTCTTTCAATAGGTCTCTACAGAACGGTCATACATTCTCTCAGCGGGTGTAGTTATTTGATGAGTCTCGTGTCCGAGTCTTCTCAGGTCTGGGCTCTCTCTTCTCGTCTCTCTATCACGTTCGGTCTCTTGGTAGTAATGAAAGGTGTGTCGTTTCCTCTCACTCGTCTCATCTTTCTCTCGTCGTCCTTCTGATTCGTTTCTCAGCGTCGCTTTCAGTCAAGCAGGTAGTGTAGATTGATGGGGATGAGTGAATGTTATTTCTATCTCTACTATCTAGCTTGAGTCTTAAGACTAGATAGAGGTTTATACGTAATCGGTCAAGGTAGATCTCTGAGTAAGCTTTTCTTAACGATTGCCTCGATGCACTTGTATAGAAATAGTAGATCTATTGTCTTAATTCTACATGAGTCAACGTTAGATGTCCTTATAGTGTATTATAGCCGTGATGGCTTTTAATAGCATAGCAGGTGCATGAATAAAAGTGATAGATGCAACTTTCTAGCAGGTAGGGAGCTGTCTCGTAATGATCGCAATTATATACTATTGGACTTTCGCTCTTTCTCAATGATTTCTAATCTTAGAGTCCTTATTTAGAATATTTTAAAGAACGTTTCTGGACTGATTTTCTTTCCTGGCACGTGAGGGGTGATCGTCGAAGCTTCGGTTGATCAGGAAATGGTTGACAGTCGTGTATAGTTGGAAGGTAACGATAGGCGTAGGACCTTAGTAGTTAGTTTTAAAGGTCCGTTTAGGGGTTTAGTTGTGTATCGTGCCATTATAGCGTTAGTTAGGCAGGTTTTAGGGTTAGGTTAGAGTTAGGAGTACGTTAGGTGTGAGGGCGTTAGGGTTAGGTTAGTAGTTAGTTATTAAAGTGGTTAGGTTAGTTATGGTTAGGTTAGGTTAGGTTAGGTTAAGGTTATTGTTAGGTTATGGTTGGTGGCAGTTAAGCTCATAGTTAGGTTATAGTTAAATTCTTTATTGGTTCGTAAGAGAAAAATCTAAATATCATTTTTTTTTTTTTTTGCCAACTGTCGACAACATTCTAGAACATGCGTGTCATCATTTTCTCCACTGTCCAATTTGGGGCTAGTTTTCTTTCCGCTCTCTCTGAGTTTGAGTTCTTGTCTCCGCCCTTGGCATTATAGTCGGTGACATCTGTTGCTGAATATGGATGTGTGGCTGGAGACGAGAGAGAAAGAGAGAGAGAGATGAGAGAGAGAGAGAGAGAGGGAGAATAGAGATGAAAGAGAGAGATGAGGGAGAGAGAGAAAGAGGGAGAGAGAGAGAGAGAGAAGAAGAGAAGAGAGAGAGCAGAGAGAGAGAGAGAGAGAGAGAGAGAGAGAAAAAAAAAGAGAGAGAGAGAGAGAGAGAGCTTTGATTTATAAACTTCCTTGGTTCTAGCTGTGACTTTCTCTTTGAATTCTTATAAGGTCGTTCTATAGTAGTAGTTATAAACATCCACCGTTGATTCTTTAAGCCTGAAAATTGTGTTGTATTCTTTACAGTTCTGATCACTGTCTACGTATAGCATTTACTACATTTCGTAATGACCTTTCCCTATTACTTTTAAAAACATATCACCTAAGAAACTATTCACCCTTCAGGAGGCGACTTTGAAGCAACTAATCTCTAATCTTTCTGGAATTGTGGCAATGAAAACATGGTTGTTTTGAGTGTAACAAAAACTCAGCTTCTTTATCGTACTACACAACATAAATTTCTACACAACTATAACAACTATAACAACTATAACAACTAAAACAACTATAACAACTATAACACCTTCTTCGAAAACACGTGACCGAAACCTTCCTACGCCCTTAATATTTCTGGTATTTATTTTCCTTGTGATCTTTATTGAAAGGGTCACATTGATTGGAGCTGCTAAACAAGTTTCTAAGAGGTTGATGTCCTGAAGACCCCTCAGATTTCTCTTCACCCACCCTACT
Organism: Trachelipus rathkii; assembly: GCA_015478945.1. Lineage (NCBI taxonomy): Eukaryota > Metazoa > Arthropoda > Malacostraca > Isopoda > Trachelipodidae > Trachelipus > Trachelipus rathkii. Next base: position 12,185 of record JABUQX010022242.1, read on the forward strand.
CTTTCTCTTTACAGGGGTGTCGTTTGCCCCCTCTACAGGTGCCGCACACATCTGGGCTGGTTCCACTCACACAGTTCTCCTTGAAAAGGTGAAATATATGGTTTTCCCATCTTATCAATTTTTCTGCTCACGCCAACTACCACCAATTTATTTTTGCCCGTCGAACTGTTCCATACTTCTCTTATTCTTTGTAATTTACAATGATCAATGATTTACTATATCTCACTTCACCGCGCTTCTCCATTTAAAGTTCGATAGAGACTACGCTTCTACAAGTCTCATATTTATCTGTCCCCCAAAGATCTCTAAGTTCCAA
>JABUQX010022242.1:25000-35261 GCA_015478945.1 Trachelipus rathkii
TTCCTCATTAATTTATAAAATAATTTAAATGAAATTCTGTAATAGTCAGAGTCTTTTTTTCATTAATTCCTACACTTACTATTTGTAACTAATCTTTGTTCAACACAAAATACTCATAGCAAATAATACCCCTAGCTAAGTGTCTATTCAACTACTACATCTCCTTATCACAAACAGCTAAATAATAACTCCCCCCATCAAACACTAATTACATCAACTCAAAAGAATCAACATAGATTTACCAACATAGTGACAAAACCGACCAAAATTTCCTCATATCTAACACACTTCCTAACTCCAGAACAAACATCTTAATATTAAGGTAGTACAAGTATATAACAACCTCTTACAAAAAACCAATATACTATTCTTTTCAACTTTAAGTTCTAAAACAAAGCATGTATTAAAAATATTGGCCAAATCTCAAAATGAAATTAATTCCATCAGAATAATCCCATGTAAAAAAAATTAATAACTTTTGACCATAAACCCCATTATCATTCACATTTACCTCCTTTTCACACAAAAAAAATAGATGTTAACTTTTATTCTAACTTCTTAAAATCCTCCGCCTCTTGACTTTTTTATATTATGGCTCTTTACTAATTCAATAAACCAAGATCCCCGCTTAAAGGACCCGCAAGTGCATGTATCTGCAATATAATGCCTTTGCAAGTAACTTAAAGCTCCTCCTTCCTAACCATCTTATATCCATAAGGTGAGAAAACTAACATTATTTATTACAAGCTCGTAATAGAATCTACCAAACACAATATAGATGAATTTTACGCTAAAACATGACAATTTCTGAATTTTACCACATCTCACGAACCAATCTTAGTTTTCTCACCTCACACTAATACTGAAAGCTAATAAAATCCACTACATATAATATACAATAGCAATTCTAAAATATCCAACATATCATACACATAAAAAAAGAAAAAATGATATTTATTGTAACCTTTTATTTAAATTTTTTTTTTTTAAATTTATTTAATAACTACGGAAACTTTATTATCTACGAAATATAAAAAATTCTATTATAGGTCTAGCAGGGTTTCTTAACTAAATCAACTAATAAGACTACATATATATAATATAAAAATAAATTCATATCAAATTTTTAATAATAATAATAATACAATGATTATTATTGGTTTAAACAGTAGTAAAAACACAAACCAGAACGCATGCCATAACTAAATTCGTTTAACTTCGTCTAGGCGCGATATAAATAGACATTTCCCCAGAGGAAGGTAGTACTTACGATGACCTGACAAGTCCAGTCCCCAATGAACATACTTGCACTGCGTATTATACGTGCCCAAAATGTACTTATGACTTAATTAACTTATTATTAAAATTATATTTCATATTTACTATATATATATAAGAGTGAACTTCGTGAAAATCTTAAATAAGCACTAATATTACATTTTAGGACATTGTATAAAATTGAAATTATTATATTATATTATATTATATAAATACATATAATATTAATAATATAAATATATATTAAATATATATATATATATATATATATATATATTATATATATATTAATAATATATAAATATATAAATATATATAAGTAATATTATATATAGATATTAATATATTATATATATATATTATTAATGAGTATATATTAATTAAATAAGCGGCGGACTTCAGTATCTTTTTACTACTCGTGCTCTGTCTCTCTCTCTCTCTCTTCTCTCTCTCTCTCCTTCTCTCTATATATATATATATTATATATATTATATATATATATATATATATATATATAAGTATATATATTATTATATATATATAGATATTATATTATAGTTATTAGTGTATATATATATTATAATATATAATATATATATATATATACTTAGTAAGGTTTTTAATATATTTATCGTTTGCTGTGCTATGTAGTACGTTTATTACGGTGGTGTCTTTTCGAATATTCAAAATGGTCAGATGAAGAATGTTATGAACTTATTAAATATATTAAGTTTATTACATAAATTTTAGAAGTATTTTCCCAATAAGACCAAACATATATTAACTTGATTCAATTTAACTATTGTCATATCTCCAGTAAAAATAAACACTATAAGTGATTAGCAAATACTCGTCAAATAAAGAATTCAAGTCGATTTACATATAATTAAAGTGTAAATACCCTATTGAGCTCTTCTAGTATATGCAATATCCGATGCACATTGCTTTTTTTCTCTCGCGGTGCGTATTTGTCTTGCATACATTGCTTTGTATTTAAATATTATTACGTTTATTAGGGTAAAACAAAACTAATTGCGCTTGTCCCCACTGTAATGGCTAGCTGACTGTCAAATAACACCAAGGGTGTCTAACATATTAAACTATATATAATATAATACCGATCTTCACGTAAAGTGTAACCTAATCATCTACCGTAGGTGAAATATATTGTATATATATTATAAAAAAAATATAAATAAGATAATAAAAATAATAATAAAAAAATAAAAAAATATAAATAAAAATAAAATATAAAATAATAAAAATTATATATATATTATATATACTCATAAAAATAAACTTCATAAATAGCTATTCCAGTATCCCTATGAGATATAAGAAATATATATCGGTAAAAATTTTTTAGCTCAAACACCCACTCGAAAAATATTATAATAATGCAGCTATATTTACTTAGAATATGCAAATATTATTTAATAGTTTTCATATAAATGTAAATTAAGAAACTAGTTTTCAAAGCAGAAAAAAAACGAAAAAAGATAAGAGAAAAAACTATTTTTTTTAAACCAATATTAATAAAAAAATTAAATAATTTATTAAAATTGCATGATTGTTTAATTGCGCTGGAGAAGTTCTGGTGTTCGCAGTGTTAGAGTTACGTCGAAATTGTTGATTTATTGGTATAATCACTATAAATTAATTAGATAATAGTATAATTAGTTTCATATATATAAATTGAAATTTATTCTCTATTTTTTTTGTAACTAAAAAAGGACTTTCAACAATGTAGTTGTTGAAAAGAAAGGAAAAAAGTAAGTAACACCGATACCATGGAAGTATGGAGGAGTCTGGAGGAGGTCTCTCGGCGCTTTTTTAAGCTAAGACACTACTGTGGTATATATATAATAGAGGTATATATATATACATATAGACTATATATTATGTGATATTAATATATATAATAGTATAGTTAGACGCTATAGTAGCGGTATATTCCTCATTATCACCTACCTCACGCTCTCACCTATACTGGAGGTATGGAAATAATAATCAGTATCTATACCCCACCTTAGTGTTCCCCTCCTGTACGGTCCTCACTATATATAGAGCCCCTATACATTTGCCAGGTATGTTATAAACATACCTTTACAACTAATATATATATATACTATGTCCCCTGCTCCTAAAAAAAAAATAGCCAATATTTATTTTATTTATTTACTTAATTTTTTTTCATTTTCCTAACTAAAATTTTACAAGGATTCCAAAAATATTTTCCTTTTGCTGTAGCTATTTGTAGTTTTTGAGATATGATTTTTTTTTTTTTTTTTTTTTTTTTACATTTTCCTCACTAAAATGTTACCAGATTCCAACATGTATTTCCTTTTCCCTGTAGCTATTTAGTTTTTGAGATATGAGTTTTAGTTTTAAACCAAAAGTTGTATTTTAAACCAATAAACCATATAATATATATTATATATAATATATTATATAAACCTCCATATATATATATATATATATATAGTATATATATATATATATATATATAATATATATATATTATATTTCTCGGTTATAATAAATCTATCATGATGTTCATTTGTTCATTTGTAGTGAATATCTTTTGTCCAGAAGATTGTATAAAACGTTTTCTTAATGGTTTTTTACTGGTATAAGAAAATGTCCAATAAAAAATCATAGACAAACAATTATAAATTACCTATAATTAACGTTTTCAACGTGATTTTCAATTCATTTATCCCTTAATTCATCTTAAGTACATTTCACTAAATTATTATTCACTAAATTATCAACAATAATTATAAGAACTAATAATTTTTTATTAATTTTCGAATGAATATATAAGATATATATTCTACATAGCTTAATAATATTCACAAACACCTACATATAGAGTATATTACTAGAGATTATACTATTATACTATATTATATATATTATTATACTAACCAATATCAAACTAAAGTGTTTTATAATTACCTACATAGTGTGCATGTGATAACAACGTGAGTCATCTGCTGATCCTACCTGAAACCTAAAGCACCTAACCTAACCTAACTTAACCTAACTAAGTACAAGATTTCTTAGAGCTGTGCATCGAGAAACTCTCAAACCTTCTCAGTAAAGAGACCTAATCTAACCTCATTGTGTGTTCACCCGATGAAGACCTGGTCTTTATACAGGTGGAGGAAAAAATTCATTTTCACCCTAGAACTAAATGTCGATGCTATATTTTTATTGTCATTTCATTATTACATATGATTGGTTATTATCGTGTCACCCGACTCTCAAAAAAATTTTTTATGTATCCGACCAGCTCCTGTTCCGATGCGGACAAGTTTTCTACAGCATAAGTATATATAGAGTAAGATGAAATCTGTACTATTATATGTTCATATAATCTAATAATGATATAAGTTCTGCTCATCTATATATCTACTGATAGGTGTCTGTTATCACATAATTCTACTGCACTTCAGTTAGAGTAGTACTTCAATGTATCCTTAAAGAGCTTTTATATCTAAATAGGTTTACACTATATAGTATAGTATAATATATCATTTATATATATTATATATAGGAATATAATTATATATATTAATATATTAGTATACTATATATAATTAATTATGCTATATATTTTTCTAAGGATATATATGTACATGTTATTAGTAAAAACATTTTTCCATTAGCTTCTAAAAATATATAAGTTAAATATATATTATATATATTATATTTCATATGCTTATATGATAAATTTAATAAGATTATGCTCGTATAATTGTAATTCGTGAGTGAGTAGGGCTCAACTATATAGTATATTATATTATATTATTATAAATATAGTAATAGTATAATTAAGATTATTTAAAGTACTATATATCCTAATAAAGAGCTATAATATAATATAGAGATTATAAAGCTGATATATATTATAATATAATACTATACAAGGATCATCATTTAACTGATAAAGTACTAAGATCAGGTATATTTATATTCTCTTAATAGTATCTATTAATGGCTATGTATTACTTATTATAATGGTTGTATAGTTAGAATATAAGTACCATTATGGTTATTACAAGTAGGTAGTATATCGTTATAGTAGTAGAACTATATACGCTGATTATTACGAGTTGCTGATATGATACACTTTACGAATAAAGAATATGATGGATAAGTTAATCATAATACGTAAAACGTTAACTGAGAAATAAATTGTTTAAATATATATATATACTAGTTAATAATTATAAGTATATATATATATGAAATATATAATTAAATAATCAAATTAATAATTAATAACTTGAATAATTAATTTTATTAAGTCACCACTCTACTATTAAGTATTACTATATATTATAATATATATAAGCAGTCTAAATTCAGTTCATTACACATAGCAGTCATTCGTAGATCACGCCGTAATCTATACCATAAGCAAATCGGTTCCTATAAAATTGCGTGATAGATCTATTGTCTTAATTAGTACATTATTGAAATATATATAGTGTAATTAGAGCTCTGTGACTGTGATACGATCGTGAATGCCGTCGTGGACGCCAACGTATAAAAAAGAGACAAGTGTCATATAAAAGTGTAGAGAAAAAAAGGGATAATGGAAATGAAAGAATGAAAGTCAATATATTAACGTCATAATTGATAAGAAATATAAGAAATTGATTGCGTAGCAAGTATAGAAGATGTGTGAAAGATAAAATCAAATAAAATAATGAAATGTTTTGACAGTTAAAACAGGACAATAATGAACAAGATCAGAGCCTCCCTAAAAGAAGTTTGTATCATTTTCGTTTTTATATTTGAGTCGTTACAGATCATGGTAAAGCAAACATGAAGTTCCCGAATCACTAAGATGAGTGATACTCACAGTATATATAAATTATTTAATTTTATGACGTATAGTGTTTTACAACTAGTCTGTTATACACACCTACCACTTTTAAATACCAAACATGTTCTTTGACACTATAGGTAAATCATACTCTCTACCAAACTTAACATAGTAAATAGTGTAAGTTTAGATGAATAGAATGTAGATTATCGAATATTTTTTAAAAATTCAGGATTATGATTAAGTACTCTCAAAATAGTTCGACCCTCTTTTATAGCGTAAACAACAAATATTACTCTCTGATCTTTTATTAAGAGACCCAGTGACGCGTCCGAAAAGAAGACGGTGTGACAGTAAAACAAAAAATATTTGATTGAGAATCCAATTTAGGAGAATACTATTATATTCTCAAAGAAGAATAGGCGAAGCCTGGGATGGAATACTGCTGAATAGACGTATATGAACCTATTTTAGCATATGCGCAGACCAGAAAAAAAAATAAAGGAGCTCATGATTGTGACTATCTGAAATTTAATTCGCCTGATGAGAGCACAGATTTGGAGCAGATGCACAAAGAGGGTATATATTTGATACGTCTTATTATTAATTTGTAGACGTATGTAAACCAACATACTTTGTATTTAAAATTGAATAAAGCGCAAACGCTAAGCTTCTACCAACGACATGGCTTACACACATTTATCTCGAGCGCTGGATTGCTTCGATATCTGTTTAAGGTAGTCGAATACTTAAAAACCATCCACAGCAGAAATTATTCGTCCTAATAAATGAAACTCTATCTAATTTTGGTCGAGCGAGACTAATTGTAAACCTTAAAGTGGCTACCCTACTAGAGACCCTCCTCTAATTTTTCGAATCTGTGCGTACTTGTCAAATCTCCTCTGGGAGAGGAGTAGTTCAAAAGATCTTTGATGATATGACGCCTAACAAGTCACAGGGATCTGAGAGCTTACAATCGTTCTTTCGCGATAGTATAGATAGGATCACAAGCGCGCCTTCCTCTATTATTTCATGGAAGAGGAAGTTATCTTGATATGCCCATTCTATGAAAGAATTATCCACAAGTAGCACATGACAGGCGCTTGCCTTGTAGGAAAAGTTACGCTAGATACTTATGGACGACACTAAGATCAAATATAGGATCTTGAAACGAGGACGTGTCAAGAAAGACACGTGCATACCATGACTCACCTTAGCCTTAAGTATCAGTATGGAGAATATATTTATGATCAATCAGAATGATCAGATTCTCTGGAAATGTAATAGCGAGGAAAGACAACACCAGTAATATACAAATAGATGACTAGAGATTGAATAGAATTATTGTTGCTTATATAGGAAGAAACCAAAGTGATGAGTTTGACACTCATACTTTTTCTTTTGAATGAAAGCCTAGCCGCTTTGCTCGTCATCAAAGTATTTTATCCCTTGATCAACGATTTCTAGTATCTGAAATAAATAAATTATATCGAGAGTGATGGCTAGAGTATACGATGAAATTTTTCCACTACTCCGATAGGCAGTCTACTTAGCCTGAGAGGGGTCTAGAAGGAAATTAACAATAGCGCGAGTAGCATCATAGAAACAATGAATATCATACATGGATTATCGAGTGAAAATAAAGATTATAGAGTTATTAGGAAGGTAATGAATAGGATAATATGTGAAAAGATTTAGACTGTAAAAGAAGAATGAACCTGCGTCATATCACCCTATCTTTTTAATATCAATTATACATTCTCAGATCAATTAAATTTCCCGTATCTGAAATATAAAGCTACAATATTTTAGACTTATTCAATCTGTCTACACTTGCAATATCCATATAACATTATATAATAAGTACTCTAGCGTACTATAATAATTTTTACATGTATGTAAGAGATACCAGAGCCACTTGACCTAATAAATATAAATACAGATATCGGACCACTAAAATCTATCATCTTTCAATTCACATTCAAATAAATACTCTTTCATTTTCATTGAATATATAACGATTACATAAACTTTTATTTATTATTGAATGTCATATTTATTTAACATGAAATTTAGTTATTATTACCTACTGTTATATATGTGATTATATTATTATACTTATGTGGAAATCAAAATATATTATATGATCGTCTAAACTTTCGGGAGAGTTGAACCCGCTGGACCCTTGCTTGTTCTTACAGCATTCAAAGGGTTCCCCAGCTTTTATCCCGTTATTCGTACTCACGACTTCAACCATTATAATTACTATTAAAATAAATTATTATATATGATATAAATAAATAATAATATATTATAAATATATCTATATATTAAAGGTATAATATATATATATACCTTACTAATTATAATTACGGAATATTCTCTTATATTATATTATAGTAGATATACCGAATGTATACCGATTCTTGAGTCCTTTGACTGGAAAGATTTTATATATAAGTTACAAGTTTAAATATATTAAGATATATTATTTTTATCTATTTTACAAAAATTTACTAACTCGATTATTTTATTTAAAATTACTTAATTTTGTAATATTTCCTAGATACTACGATAACGAGATAACGAATTCACTTCCCCAATTAAATTTTATTATACCGATTCCGAAAACTTACGGTGTACTATTCATAAAACCTCTCTATCTATTCTTATCATATTATACTGCATGACTCTCTGCATCTCTCTCTACTACGTCGTGCTACTCTTACTACGTTGCAGTTCATCATGCGATCTCTCTGCTATCTCGATTCGAAGATTACTCGAGAAGATGCATGCTGAGCACGAGTATCTACTGACGGTCCTCTCTATCTGAGCGAGAGAAGTCTCATCTCGTCACTGCATGACTCGAGTCGTCATGAACATCTATCATCTTCTTGCTAATATATGTTTTATCTCTCACATTAATGCTGTATCTCTACTCTCGTGCTATCTCTCTCGTGCTTTCTATAACATTGGTCCTCACTTCTAATTCTCTCTCTACGTCGTCTCTCTCTCTACATTTTCTCTCGTCATCTACTCTCATTCTCTCTCTTTCAAATCTCTTTCCCTCCTCTGCTCTCTCTCCCTTCTCTCACTCTAACTCTTCATCTCTCTCTCTCCTCATTCTCTCTATCTATCTTCTCTCTCTCTGCGTAATCGATATTCTTAATATTACACTCTCAATAAAATATTGTGATATATAATTGATAACTAGAATGTGATGTTGATATATTGAGTAAGATAGTTATGATAAAAAATTATTTTTCGCTTACAATTAAGCCCTTATATATTAAAATATATATTATTTCCAAAGTAATATAAAATGTAAATTATATAATATTTCATTATTCAGCAGACAGATACAATTCATTTCTTGCACTATAAAAGAAACCATATTAATACAGTACATATATTATATAATATATATTATATATATATAATAATATATATATATATATATATCATATATATTATATAATATATATATTATATATATTATATATATATATAGGGTTAATATATTATATAGTATATATATGTTATGATTATTAAATATATATATTAGATTAGGTAGATAGTATGATATATTATATATATATATATATATATATATAATGAATATATATATTAATATGTATATATAATATATATTTAATATATATATATGTAATAATATTATAATATTTAATGTATAATATATTTATATTAAGTATAAGTATAATATATATATATAGGTATAGTATATATATATATTTAATAGTATAGTTATATATAGTTATAATAGTATATTATATTATATAAATTAGATATGTGTAATATGTATATATTGGTATAGTGATACCAACTTATATTGAGATAGAGGTAATATATAAAATATATAGTATATAATATATATATATATATATATATATTAAGTATTTAATATTAATATAAATTTTTAAAAAAAAAATAAAATAAAATTTTTTTCAATCAATACATCATAAGTATTAACATTCATCGTGCATGATCGTCATCCAGCATCTCTTATCCATCTGATTAAAATAACTATATAATTAAGTATAAATTTTTTATTTATTAAAATATATAATAGATTATTCAAAAAATAATATTAATAAAATATTTTAAAAAACCTTTAAAAAACCT
>JABUQX010022243.1:0-17500 GCA_015478945.1 Trachelipus rathkii
TATATATAATATATTATTATTATATTATATATATATGAATGTTATTTACTTATTTAATTGGTTTATTTTATTAACTAAATTTTTAATTGTTTGATTTTTTTATTTTTTTTGAAGATTGGTACAAATTCATTCAGTATTTCAAATCTTATTACAATCTTATTCAATCAAGTGTCTGTACCTAGTAATTTATTTTTTTCTTAGGTATAAGCTTCAGTTTAGCTTAGTGTTTGAACAAAGTTGAATTCTGAAAATTTAATGATAAATTATTTTATTTTATTTTATTTTATTTTTTAATTATTTTTTATATTATTTTTATTTATAATTTTATTATTTTTTATTATTTTTTTATTTTTTAATTTATTTTTTACTTTATTTTATTTATTATAAATATTATATTATGTTATTTGTTACATTATTTTTTGACTTCTTGTATTTTTTATTAGTATTTATTGTTATTATTTATTTTGATTCTTAATTTTATTGTTTTTTTTATATCTATCTATTGATTATTTCTTTTTATTATATATTATTATTTTTATTATATTTATATTATTTTTTATTATATTATTTAATTATATTATTAAATATTTATGAATAATGTAGAAGAAATAAGAAAATTTAATTAATATTTTGTTTTCTTGAGCTTAATACTCAAGGAGCCTTATTGGCTATTATTATATATTAATATATATTATATATTTATATTATTATTAATATATATATTTATATTATATATTATATATATATATTACTTATTTAGTTATATATTATAATATATATAATTTTATATATTATTTATATATATATAATTTATATTATATTATATATATATAATAAAAAAATAAAAAATAAAATAATTTATATACCAAAAATTATAAAATATAAAAAAAATAAATAATAATAAAATAAAAAATAATATAATAAAAACAAATAATATAAAAAAATAAATAAAAAAATAAAATTAAAATATACATATAATAATTAAATATAAATATAATATAAAATAATAAAAAAAATAATAAAAAATAAAAAAAATATATATATATATTATATATTATATAATATTATATTATATATTATTAATATATATATTATATTATATATTATATAATATATATTATATTATATTATATATATAGTACATATAGTATCTCAAATATAGATAATAATATTATATATATTTATATATTATTTATATATTTTATATATAATATATATATATATTTATTATATAATATAAATATAAGAATTAGTAAAGGAGACGAGTTTTTAATCTCTGGTTGTGAAATAATTGTAAAATATAATTAGTACTGGGTGTGGAAAAATGGTAAGGATAGCCGAGTAAAGTGAAAAATATGAGAAGTACTATGGGTACGGGTTTGAAGTAATTATTACAGACTCCTGAAGTAAAGGTAAGTTGTAGGACGTTGTTTTGGAATCTATTTGATGTAACTTTGTAATTTATGTATATTATATTTATTATTTTATTATTTTATTATATTATATATATATATTTTTTATATATTTTATATATATATAATTATTGATATTTATGTTTATTTATATACTATATATTATTTTGGTATTTTGTATAACTATATATTATATATATTTATATTATATAAAGATACTATCAATTCGTCTTATGTCAAAATTTCGAATAGATTGAAACATTGTTTGTATCATTTCGATTTATTAAATATATTATATATATTATTTTTATGATATATTTTATTTTTATTAAATAAATATTAATTATATATATTATATTATATTTTATTTTTATATATTATTATATTATACTATATATATATATATATTAATGGTAGACGTAATTGATAAGGAGTGATATGGACCTGCATTAAAATATTGGAAGTAGAACAGAAGGGATGATAGAAGGGAGGGGGGTGGAGGGGAGGAGAGAGGAGGGGAGAGGAGAGGGGAGTGAGTGTAAGTGGGGGAGAGGGGAGGGAGGGGACTTGTAATGGGGAATTCGAAGGGGATATGAGGGGCAAGAAGACTTGAGAAATTAGAGAGGGAAGATGGAAGTAATTTACCATTATAATTTGAATTTACATTATAGGGTTAATTAAGATAAATATTAGAAAAAAATCATATTAAATGAAAATTGTATTATCTTATATCTTTAAACTTATTATTTATTGTATAGGTACGGTTTATATATTTATATTTATTATTATATTATATATTATATATTAATTATATATATTATATTATATTATTATAATTATAATAAAATTTGAGAAATAGGGAAGATTAGGAGAAGATTAGCCTGAGTAGGGTAAGGAAGTAAGACAGTAAAGGAAATTCAAAGTATACTGTGTGGAAAAGTAAATTGTAAAGTTGTTATATTTTATATTATACTTTATTGTATTATATTTATATTATATATATATTATATATTAGATATAACAAATATTTTACAGAAATGGTATATTATTTATTACATATATTTTATATATTAGTATATATATAAAATATTATATATTATATAATATATATATTATTATATATATTTTAATATTTTATTATATAAGTACTCTATTAAAAATATAATCTTAAATATATATATATATTTTTTCTTATATTATATATTATTTTATATGTATTTATATTATTTCATATATTATATTATATTTTTTACTTATATAATTAGTATATTTTTATTAATTAAACTTAAATTTTATATATCTTTATAGGTTATATATTTATATATGTTATATATTTTTTATTATTTATATTCCTATTATTTATATTATTTATATAAATATTAATTATTTATTATATTAATTTATATATTTTATATATATATATATTATTTTATTTATTTAGATAGATATAAATAGATTATAAAAATATAATATAATAACAAATATAGATTGTTATAAAAAATAAAAAAAATAAAAAAATTATAATAAATATATATTATATATGAGTTGTTGAATTAAATTTAGAAATAGACTGTTATTTATTAATTTAAATGTCAGTTAGAAAGGGTCTTTAAAAGGATATATAAATATGAATTAAAAAGGTATTTAAATTTAATATAAGGAGCTTTGAAAGAGATATATTAATTGAATTAAAATAAAAAAAATAAATACATTGTTAAATGATAAATATAAACAGAAAAATAATATGTAACAATATAAAATGTAGGTAATATGAAATGTTATAGTCCAGAAATAAAAAATATATGAAAACATCTATTTTTAATTATAAAAATTGTCATCAATTATAACAACAAAAATCATCATTAATATTAGTATCAAAAATTTAAATAATTAAGCAACAATAAAAAATATAATTATAGTCATAATAATAATAGTTATAGTCACCAAAATTAATGAAAAGATTATGAAAGATGTATGGACAAATCTCAAATGTAAAAAGAATGGGTATTGAAATGTATTTTTAAAAGGTTTATTTAGATGTGACTTAAAAGGGTCTTTGAAAGGGAATTTAAGTAAAATGTTTAAAATAATAAGTAGAGGAAAGAAGAATTACTGAATAACCAAGAGTTTAACAGAATGTATATAAGAGTAATGAGTGATGTGAGATTTCCAGAATTTAATCGCTATGAAGTACCTGAAAAAATTAATAAAAATATTAAATAATAAAATATATCAATACAAATCTATTCATATCATTAAATCTGAATACTTTTATATAATATTATATTATATATATTTATTTAGTATAGGTATATATATATATATATATATATATAATATATATATTATATTATTTAATATTTATTTATATATATATTATTATTATATATATATTTATTATATTGATATATATATATTTAATATATATATATAATTATATATATAAAATAAATCAGTTATTAATCAAGAGAAAGAGGTATTAAATTTATGTAATGATCATCCAAAGTGTTTTTAAGCAGTGCTCTCGATATTATATTTGAGAAGGCTTCAAATAATACTTTTATTATTACTATTATTATAATATTTTTGTGATTATAAATGTAAAGAAACAATTTTTAGTAGTGTTATTTTATTATTATTTTATTATTATTCATTTTTTATTATATTTATTTTTTATCTTTATTATATTATATATTATTATTATTTTTTATTTAATTATCTTATATTATCTTTATTATATATTATTATTTAATATGATTATTATAATTATTTGTAAAATGTATTATTATATTTATTATATTTATTTATTATATTTATTTAATTATAATTTATAATTTTATTATTATTTTATTATTATTTTATTAGTATTATTTTATTTATTTATTATTATTTATATTATTAATATGTTATTCTTTTTTTTTTTTTTATTTTTAATATTATTTTTATTTTTTTTTTTTTTATTATTATTATTCGTACTATCGTTTTAAAATTAAACTTATTATTATATTTTATTTATTATTTTATTATTATTATTTATATTATTATTTATTATTTTATTATTTATTTTTTTATTTTATATTATTATTATTTTTTTATTATTATTATTATTATTATTATTATTATATTATTGATTATTTTTATTATTTTTTATTATATTTTTATTTTATTTTATTATTATTTTATTTTTATTTTATTATTATGATTATTATTTATTATTTAATTATATTTATTTAATTATATTATAATTTATTATTTGGGTAACTAAATTATACTTTTTATAAAAAAAATATTTGTTTATACCATTTTTAATTATAATTTCTTTATAATTTATATATATTTTTTAATTATAATTATAATTATAATATATAAATTATAATTATAATTTATTTATTTTAATTTAATTTTAATTTAATTAAATTTAATTATTTATAATTATATTATTATTATTATTATCATTTATTATTATTATATTTTTTTATTATTATTTTATTATTATTATTTAATTATTGTGTTTTGTATTTTTATTATTATGGGATTTGTTTTTGTTGGTGATTGTGTGTTTTTATTATTGGTTTGTTATTATTGTGTGTGGGTATTTGTGAATGTTTTGGTGGGGATTTTTTGTTTATGTGTGTGTGTTATTGTGATGTGTTTTTAATTAGTTGTGTGTGTTATTGTTTATTTATTATGTGTGTTTTAGTGTTATTATAATTGGTGTTTGATTTTTGTATGTGTGAGTTATGTGATTTGTATGATTTGTATTATTATATTGGTTTGGTTGGTCGTTGTCTGGAACTTGGTATTTTGTATGGAGTTTCTTATAGTCATTGGTTTTGACTAATAAATTGGTTATAAATTTATTATTTTATTATTATTTTTTATTCATTATTTATTATTATTATTATGATTTTTTTTGATTTATTTATTATGATTTTTATTGTTATTATATGTATTATTATGTTATTATTATGATTATTATTATGATTATTATCCTTGATTATTCTTACATTTTATTATGTTCTTAAATGATAAATGTAATGCTTATTCTCGTATAGGTTATTATGATTATTATTATGATTAGGGTATGATTATTATTGATTGATTATTATTATGATTTATTATTGGAATTATTATGAATATTATGAATGAGTTATTATGATTGTTATTATGATCATTTTTCTCTCTATATATCCATTACATTAAGGAAAAG
Source organism: Trachelipus rathkii (assembly GCA_015478945.1). Classification (NCBI taxonomy): domain Eukaryota; kingdom Metazoa; phylum Arthropoda; class Malacostraca; order Isopoda; family Trachelipodidae; genus Trachelipus; species Trachelipus rathkii. Next base: position 5,623 of record JABUQX010022243.1, read on the forward strand.
TTATTATGTCTGCTGTAATATGTTATTATGATTATTATGATATTCGTTATTATGTTATTTAATATTAAGATTATATATTTTGGTATTTGATATTTTATTCAAATATGTTTATTTTTATATTCTAATACTTATTATTTTTTTCTTAATTTTTATATTAGAATTAATTAATAGATTAATTTTATTATTAATTTTTTTTTTATTTTTTTGAAAATATGAAAATTTGGTTGCATATGAATTTCGCATATTTAAGTCTCTTTGGAAGGTTTAATTAATATATTTATAAATCTAATTAAAGTTCATTTAATAGGAATATAATAATTAATGATATAATTATAATTTTTAATATCTATAATTAGTTTATATTAATATTAATTATAAATTATATAATTATATATAATACGATAGAGAAAGATATCATAAGGATATATAAGAAAATAATAATATAAATAATATACTTTTAAAAAATATAATTTTATATTTTAATTAATATTATATAAAATAATAATATTATAATGATATTAATATATAATAATTAATAGATATATATTTATAATTATAATAATATTCTAATAAATAATATTTTTAATAATATTTTATTATAATATAATATAATATCTTAATTAATTTTTTAATAACTTGAAAATTTTATAATGATATATATATATTTATCAGTCTACCTACATTTTGTTAATAGAAATCTTAATTTTATTTATAATTATATCATATATAATAATAATAAAATATAATAAAATAATATTTATAATATATAATATTATATATTAATAAATTTATACTAAATACAATTTTTTGATAATTTGATATATATAATTCTTATAAGATAATAATATAATTTAGTATATATATTATTAAAATATAATTTAATAATGATATAAATATATATGGTAAAAGTTACTTTACATATAAAAATATTAAAAATGTAGTTTTATTGTTAAAAACTGAATTATTTACTTATTTTATATTTAATGGATATTGTTCATGGATTATTCTGGTTTTTGGGAAATTGGATTAATTGTTGAGTTTACATATTGATAAATAATATTTTTGAAATCTTGTAGCTCATTGCATTCAGATGCACATATAACTCTCATATAACAAACAAAGTTTTATATTAACATAGTTTATTTATTTTTTATAAATATTTTAAAAGTTATAAAATGTGGTTTTGATAATAAAATATCTATTAACTCTACCATTTTGGTATAATTCGTTGCATTATATGTTGGCATTAGCTTGCTTGATGTTGATTGGAAAAAATTGGTTGATTCTATTATGTTAATAGTACGGATTATAATATGAATGTTTTCATAATAGAGAGTAATTGATTTTTTCTGTGATGAATACTAATTTTATTTAGAGATTCCAAAAATAATTTTGAAGCGAAATAGAGAAATTAACACGCGAAGTAAATGGAGAAAGTTTGAACGTTGTCTCTTATTTTTAAATTGAATTTGAAAAAATATACAGTCATTTGTATGTAAAAGAAAAAAACTTTTATTAAAGGTTATTAATGAAATTTGTTTTTATACTCTAGTTATACTCTACTCTAATCTAAGAATATCTATATCATTTATTTACTATCTACTTATATTACTCTTATTTCTTCTAGCTTATGGATGATATTGGTTTACTTTGTTAGATGTTTAGTATTATCTATATCATTTTTTCTTTTACTAAACTTTCAATTTTGGCACTCATAGATTTTATTTAGATTTGTTGTTGTGCTAGTTTTCTGATTTCTTTTTGTATTTTAAATTGTTTGTTTGCGAAATGTAATCTGTTTTGAAAGAATTTGATTGACATTTATGAAAAATTGAAATTTTAAGTTGAATTATATGTGCAATTTTAAAATTAATAAATAAAAGTGTCAAAGTTTGTTTTGTATTTTATATATGAATAAAATATGTTGGAATGTGTTAAAATAATTTTAAAATTTGAAAGAAAGAAACTTAATAAATATCTTTTTACGTTCATTTATTTCTATCTGGTAAATTGTTCTTTTGAAACAAAATAAAGATTTTTATTATAAATTTAGATTGTATTTACTAATTATCTATGGTAAAATAGAAGTCTCTATGTATTTGTTAATCTTTGTTTATTATTTATTATATTATTTTATATTATTGGGACCCAATTTTCCCACCACTATTAGATAATATAGTTAATAGTTAATTATTTCGATTGACTTCAGTTCAAGAGGACTATATAATTATTATAATTATTAAACATTTAATCGGATTATATTAATATTATATATTATTGCCCGAGTAAATGAATTCAGTGGACCAATGTATCATTAGTGCACCTGTGCCAAATGATAAAACGTTGTGACTGTGAATTAGAGAGTTGTAGAAATAATGTTTCTTTAACTTTAATTCTTTGAGATTGTAATTTGTTAAGTGTTTTGAGGGACGTTAAGAGTGAATTTTTGTGAGATTATCATTTTTGGGATAGTTAATTTATTTTTTATAGTTTAGTCTTAGGTATTTATTTATTTATATGTTGCATTTTTATCTTTTAAATATTCGAATTTTAACTAAGCTTAAGCCTATATTCACTTTTATATTATTTTATTTAATATATAAAGCTATTATTATATAATTATTATATTTATGTAATTTATATATATATAGATTTAATAATTTGTTATTTTATTCTTTTTTTCTATTTTTTTTTATTTTAATTATTATTTTTATTTTAATATTTATTTTTATGCCTGTAATACATTTTATATATATTTTTTGTAGTTTATTTTTAATATCTGATATTATTTCTTTATTATGTATATATAATATATATTTTAATAATATTTATATATATATTGTGATTCATTAAGTTTTCTTAACTTATTATTCATTTAATAATGTAAGGGGGTATTGGTTGGATTGTGGTATTGTAGTGGGATGTATTTATTTGGTTATTGAGGTGTTGGGGGTTTCGTTAGGATGGGTAAATGGAAGTCACTGTGGTCGTAGGTAGAGTTGCTCTGTTGTAATATAATAATATTTTAATTAATTTTTATTATGTTATTTATTTTGTACTATAATGGTAGATAACTCTGTCAAATTCATGAATAAGTAGCCCAGTATGATTTACTAGTATATACTATATTACTTATAAACTGTATTTTTTCTTTGTTATTTTATCTTATATATATCTTATCTTATAATTCTTATGTGTTTATTTTAGGGTTCTGTGTTCATTTTACGAATACTTTTTGATATTTTATTTTTATTATTTATTATATAATCATAATATATATAGGTATAAATTAACAGTGATTAAGATATATTAATATATTTTTTATTATGTATATTATTTATAATTATTTTTATGTTAGTTATTAATTATATTTTTTATTGGTATATAATATATACTCAGAATATAGAATATCAATAATATATTATTAGTATTTTTAATAATATCTATATTTAATATTTATTATTTATTTATTTTTATATTTATATTTGTATATATAATATTTAATATATATGTGTATTATTGTATTTTTATTTTTTTTTTATTTGTCTTGATTTTTTTTTAATTTTTTTTTTATTTATTTTTTTTTCCTTTTTTATTTAGGTTCTGTAATGCTTTAGGTGAAATCAAGCATAAGTTTTAAAGTATGATTTTTTTTTTTTTCTCTTTTGTTTTTATTTTTTATTTTTTATTTTTTTTTTTTGATTATGAAAGTTGAATGATTCGTTTTATCATTGTGTATTGTGTTTTTGTATATTGATTGATGATATTTTGCATGTTAATGAATAATGTGAGTTTTATGCAATAATTTATAGTCTTTTCATATGATATATTAATTTGATTAAAGATTATTATTAATAGTAATATTAAATTTATTATAATTGTTTTTTAAGCTATGTATTTGTATATTATACGAAATATTTATAAAACTTACCATCTTACTTTTAGATGGTTTTTTTATTTTGCTAAATATCATAATTATGCTATTTTATTTATTTAATACTTACTAATATAATTATAATAATAATAAGTACTGTAATAATAATTATTATTTTATATTATTTTTTTTATATTATTATTTTTTATAATTATTAGTATTTTAACTATAGTTTTTATAGTATTTTATATTTATGAAATACATATTAAATGTGGCACATTTAATATATTTTTCTGAACATTTATATACTACTATAAGCTATTTATTATAATGTATTTTATTTTTATTTTGCTACTATTATTAATATTATTAAGAAAGTTATTTATTTCATAACTTTTTTTTTATTTTTTATATGTTTTTCAATATCTAGAAAATAATATTTAGTAAATGTGTTTTCAAAAGATGCTAATAGAATTAATATTATATTTTTTCTTCCTATTGTAGGCCTATGTAGTATCTATAAAATACATAAATATTAAATGTATATGTAATAATATATCCTAAAACTATATACTATATACTATATTATATTGTAGATAAATGTTTATATATAATTATTTCCTACATAATAATATAAATATTATATATGAATTTAATAAATAATTATAAATGGATATAATATATATATATATATTATATATATATTGTATATTTTATTAATTAAATTTGATTAATATGTTATATTTAATTTTAAATTTATATGATATAATTAATTAATATATATTTTATATTTAACATCTTATATATTTATAAATAAGTTTATTTTTATTTAATTTTTTATTAAACTTTATATGTTTTATAACATTCTATAAAAAATTAGGTATATAAATAAATAATATTATATTTTATTATATTTCTGTTTTTTATATATTTTTTTGAATTTGATATATTAATATTTTAACTGAATATTTTATAATCTGTGAGTCTCATAAATTATAATATATTTTCTTTATTTTATTATAATATAATGTTCATATTTTATTACAATAATATTATCATCTATATATAATTTTTTATATATATGTATTTTAATTTTTTTTTTCTAAATTGTGATTATATTTTATTGGTATTTAATTTTAATATTATTTTTTATTTAGAATTATGAGAGATATTTATAAGGTTTTATCATAAACTCATAAAGTATTAAAAATATTACATAAATATAGTTATATTTAATATTTTATGATATTTTTAACATTATATCTATATATATAAGATATATTTTAAATTTATGTTACTTGTTGTTAATTTACAAATGATATTAATAACTTTGCTTTTATTTTAGCGATTCTAATTTTCGTTTATCTTCATAATATTAATATTTAGAATTATATGTGAATAAAAATGTTTTTATATTATTATATTATAAATATGTTATAAAAACAAAATTTGTTCTATATCATTATTTATATATTTATATTTGTATATACTTAGAATTTTTTTTTAATTTTCATTTCATTCCATATCAGATTTTTTGTCCATAAATAACAATTATTATATCTCTATTACCATTATTTATAATTATTATTATATCAAACAGTTCCTTGAATATATTGCTATTAATTGGGGAGAGATATAATTATTATAATTACTTGTTTCTCAAATTAGGAATAGTTTCATTTTTGGAATATGAAAAGAATAGTTTTTGTCATAAAACTGATATTTTTAGTAGGGACGGAGTTTAGCATTTAGTTTTGTGATATTTCTAAAATTTTTTGGAGGTGTTTGTAAGTGTGGGAATTCCCATTATATGTTTCTTTCTCTTGAGACTGTAATTCTTTAAGCTCAATACTTATGATAACTGTTTATAATCTGCGAATTTTAATGATGTAAGGGTTTGAATTTAATGTCAAATCCATTTATCATGTTTACCGTGGGGAGTGTGGCATGAAAGTCTGCAGTGTTAATTGCTTGTTTTTTTGTTTAATTTGGTTTGTTATGTTTGAATGATAATGATTATTTAAAATTGTTTTATTAGATTAACAGTAATTGACATTAGGATTACTGCTTTGCTTTTGTATTACTGTCGATTTTTGACTATTTATCTATTTTGTTGAGTGTGATATAATGCAAAGAGTGTCAATTTTTAGTATGATAAAGATAACTCTGTGCGGTTGCGTTTTTCAAGTTCTATTGTGATTATCCTAGATGTTTTTTTGTTTGAGTGTTCTTCAAAAGTAGGTATGTATGTGAAATAATGAAATATTTACTTATTTGGAAATTGGTGAATTTATAAAGACTCAACATGTGTGTAACTGAGTTTAATTCTTATATTTTTATTATGAATTTTGAACTCTTTTGCTGAGAGATGTTTGCATGTACTGTTTATTTTGCATATTGATTCTGCTCAGCAATGTTTGGATTTGAAGGGTGCTTGGAGTTTTAGGTAATGATGAAGTAATAAGATTTTCTGCATAATTGTTCATAGGTCATTTTCATAGATTCAATATATCTAGGATTCTTATTTGTTTATGATGTTTGGGATTTTCAAGCTTTGATTTATTCGGTTCACAGTTGCTATAGTTCTTCATGTGTTGATGGTTTAGGATACCTTTGATGCTACTTGAGGTTTGAGTTACTGTCTCGATGTGTCTGAACGATGGTACGATAATGTTGAATGTATGAGGATTTGGTCTTAATATTTAATTATATTATATTCAATAATATTTTTTATAGAATAATGTGTATAAATAAAATTTTGAATTCTGTGTAAAGTCATCAATTTTATATATTAGGTATATATATTAGTTATAAGAAATATTTATATATATTTATTTTAGTACTATTATTTATAATAAGGTGTTTTCTTTACATAATAGAAAATAGCTGTTCTGCATGGCTCACATCGATTAATGATAATTTTAAGTTCTTATCAATTCGTAAAATCATAAGGATAAATATAAAAAATAAACCCAGCAACTATTAATTCAGTTTATAGTGCTTAATTTTTACTAAACTAGAAACTGGCTATTATTATTAATATAATAAGTATAAGTTCATGGAGCATGAAGACGATCGACTGTAATAAATTTAGTAATGGGAATGAATCTAATATCTATTTGTTATGTTGTCATTTATTCAGCAACTTTATAACCAAGATTATTATAATTATTATAGAATATTTTATTAAATGTATAAAAATAATAAATGATATATCTATTTTATTAACTTTATATATTATTCAATTTTTATTTATTTACTATTAATCTATATGTATCATCCCATTATTGAGTAACTAATTTAATAATTAAAATATCAAATGTTGGTTCATATTATATTTTTATATTTATATATTTATATTATTATTTTTTAATTTTATATATATTTTATATTATATTATATTATTTATTTAATTTATATTTTAATAATTATATATAATAATTAAGTGTATATATATTATATATTATATTAATATATTTATTATATATTATATTTATAATTATATTATTTATATGTAATTATATATTATTATTATTATTTTATATATTAATTATTTATTAATTAATTATTATTGAACATTATAATTTTTATTTTATAATATTAATATTTATATATTTTTATTTATTTTTATAATAAATATTATTTATATCTAATTTTAAAGAAGTTTGCATATATTTATACATATAATTATTTTTTATATTATATTTTTATTATATATATATATATTATTTATTAATATTATATTTATATTAATTATTATATTATTATATATATAATTAATATATTAATTTATAATTAATTATAATATATTTTATATTATAATATATATACTTATATATATATATATATATTTTAATTTATATAATATATTAATTCTTAATAATAGAAAACCCCCCCAAAAATATTCTGGTTAGTAGTGATAGTAATAATATTATATGTATATAATTATTTTTTTTAGATGCCTTCCAATAGTATTATCATCTGAGGTTCGATATTTATATATTATACCATATAGATAAGAATTATATTATACTGATAGTATGTATTTATTAGGTTCGTAATTATTATATAGTTTATAGTAGAGTTTATATTCTATCGGTAATGTAGATTTTTAGGTGATAAATGGGTTTAGTTATTGTAGGTGATATATGTATGTTATTTATGGATAAGGTATTAGTATATATATTATATATATATATATATATATACATAATAATCTAGATATAGAAACCCCCGCAATATTAACGATACGCCCTGTATATATATATAGATATAGTGCATGATTGGTATTATATATATATATTTATATATATATCTATTATTAGAGTTATATGTTTTTTATACGGATTTTTATTAATTTGATTTATTTTTTATTTTTTTTATGTATGTTCTTATTTATATTTATATTTTCTTTTGTATGATAGTATGTTTTTTTTTATTTCTTGATTATGTTTGTTTTATATAGTATTTTAATTGTATTATATTTATAGTATATTTTATTTCTGTTTTATTTATACCCTATATTATGGATGTAGCCGGAACCGGATTCCGGCAGGGAACTCCGGCTTTCGGACCTCGATTTTTTGGAAGTTCCGGGTCCGGCCAAAGGTTAACTTGTTTGTTCTTTTTTTCGGCTGCTAGGGATTTTACTAACTCACGGAGACTTTCTATTTGGTTTTATTCAAATGTCTTAGTTTTCTGATAGAAATAAATGTAGTTTCAGTAATTGGATTTTTGTCATTTTCCTACTCAGTCTATTATGATTTATGAATAAAAAAATATTGAAATTGAAATTACTTAATTTAGAAAAGAAAGTGGACTAAATAAATGATCAAAAAATAAAAAATCAAAAATAGAGATAACTCATGAATTTTTTATATATAATATAAAAAATACGTATAAAAATCAGTTGATTGTAAATGATTTTTGCGAATCTTTTTTTTAAATGTTCCAATCTACATTTAGACACAGTGACCGTGTATCTTTGTGTGATTTTTTGTACAAGGATTTTTTATTATTATTATTATAATTATATTATTATTATTATTTATTTTATATTTCATTATTTTATTATTATTGATTATTTGATTTTGTTTATTTATTAATTAATTATTCTTATTATATATTTTTTATTATTTTCTAATAATTATTGAAAGAAATTAATCTGAAAAATGTAGAAACTACTACAAAACAAAATATTATTGACTAAACAATGTTTAAGCAGTATAATTTGAAAAAGATTTTTTTTGATAAACTAAATTCTTTTCAAAACTAATTTCATATGAAGGCTTATTTAAAATTTTGAAATGTTTTGTCGGGTAGGAGTAAATAAGTTTGTCTCTCCTATTGTTCGTGAGTTAACACTTTCATCTTCTAATCCCAAGCACGTTACCCGCTTCTGAAAAAAGCTTTTTTTTAAACTTTGAAGACCCATAGAACTGGAAACGCAGCTTGCGTTTCCAGAAGCCCGGACTGCGAGCCCGGTGGCGCGGACATCTATGCAGGCGCAACATGCAGTTCGTTCCAGAGACCGTTGTTGTTCGCACTTCTACGGTTACGTTAAACGCTCACAGTCAGGCTGCCGTTGTTTTAATCCTTCGATTGCGGGAATTAATTAAACCGGGCGGGTGATGCCGGAAGAGATACCTAGTTTACAAAGCAAATCTTTTTACAAAACATGTGTGGGAAATGGTACAGTTGCAATTAATTTTAATTATATTTATTATATCATTAATCTTTTATTTAAGGATACTAATATATCGAATCATTATTCATAAAATAGTACATATCATTTAAACATTATTTTCATTGTAAGCGTATAACATATATAGGAAGTATATAAACAGTAAAATTACTTAGAATTAGTGAATATATTATGTATTTATATAGCTTTTTTATATATATAATATTATATATTTATATTATTAGTTTATCAGTAATATATATTATATTGTTTTTTTATATGTATATATTATATTATATAGTATATTTGAATATATATATATATATATATATATATATATATATAATTTTATATTATTATCATATATTTATTATTAATATATAAATATATAGGTATTATTATATATATATATATATATACTGATATATATATATTATTATATATTTTATATATATATTATTTTATTTATTTTGTATTAAAATATAAGAAAATAAATTAATATATAAATAAAAAAAAATTAAAGAAGGAAGAATGGTTTGTAAGGCAAAGTTTCATTACTATTCGTGGAACCATTCAACTATGGTTACAAAAAATGACCAAAAATTTTCCAAAGGTAGGAAAGCAAAAATTGATTGCAACACAGAAAAAATTGATGACAAGATGCAGAATACATGGGGGGGGCTAAGGAATTAAAGGCTTGCCAAAATATATGTGAATAAAAGCTTAAATGAGAGTCCACTATATATATAAAAGATAAATCTTGTGATTAACATCGTTGAGAAGATATTGCAATCTAAATTTAAGTAAGCCATATGCAGAAACTCAAGAGGCGCTTTGATATTTACATTAGCCAAAATAACTGCAACTTGCTGAAGTTTAAACAAAGAAAATAAAAGCTGAAATAGTATATCAAAGTCAGTGTGATCATTGTTTGCAATTCAACCATAAAGCCAAAAGGTAAGAAAGCATTCTTAGTTAACATCCTATTCATCAAATAGAGCTTATAATTTGTCACAAAGAATAAACATGATAAGTTCTGAGGTGGAATAACAAGCAATTGAATTCTTCAATCTCAATATTATGGAATAAAGAAGCCAGGAAGAAAATTTGAGAACATCATAGAAAATATCGTGCTACAAAAGCCTGTATGATCAAAGAGAAATTTAAGTAAAGGAATTTTCAGGCTATCTAGATGTCAATACTTCAAAGTCAACTTTAAATATTTTCTAATAAAGCTAAGCAGTGTCCACAACGAATTGAGTAATATTAAAGCCACGCACCTTCTATGCTATCTGTTTAGATTTCCTAAAATCAAAACACATTTTATTCATGTGAAAAAAGGAGTCGGTAATATGGTTGTGATATATATGTGTTAGGGTTTGAAGTAGGGTTGTAATGAGTGTGAGATATGTATATAAGATGCATGAGAAGATATAATGTAACATCATTATTGAGTTTCCGAAATCAAGAATCTAAAAAGGGCAAAAATAAAAGATATAAAAGTCATTCAAGTGCAAGAAATATTACAATAATATTTGCAATTTAATTAACATTTTTTTTAACAGGAATGAATAATTTATATGACAATAATTTATATAGTATATAACATCTAGATAATATAGTGTTTTATTTTTATTTTAAATAGTTTCTTCAATTCAGCTGTTGTGGAGTGGTTGTCAAGCATGGAGTATATTTTTATTATTTTTTAGGAATCTGTTTCGAATATCTACGATGTATTTAATAATAAAATTACACAATTCGAACCTCGAGTTATCACAAACACATTAGATGTCAGCGGATTCTGCATTGATGAAAAGTATTTCTATCAAAGTTCTTTCTAATAGATGCCTTTGGATGATAGAACCACTCCAAAGACTGTCATCATGGTGTGTAGTTAGGATATGTATATCGGTCATCGATTGACAATAAGTATGATAAATAAGTATAGTCAAAATTAAAAATTATAAAAATAAATATTAAAAAATATATACAGGTAAACTTTCAATATTACGAAATATAAAATTTATCTGTTATATATATACCTTGAAACCGATATGTGTAATGAATGATAAGAATTTCTCGATAATAATATTTTAGTATGTTATATACATTTTTTTTTTTTTTTCTTTTATATATATAAAAAAAAAATAAAATAATGATAACCCATATTTCGATATGTCGATATCGCAGGAATACTGAAAACATAAATCTGAATGGAGTGTAATTTAGTTTCACTTCAGGAATATATTTAGCAGCGGTTTAACCTTTATAAATAATTAACATTTATTTAAGGGTAAAGATTATTATGCATTCTTTCATTA
>JABUQX010022243.1:25000-31255 GCA_015478945.1 Trachelipus rathkii
CTAAATAACTTCCTGAGGGGCAGTTCATTAAAATGCAACATATGCATATGAGCCATTGAAGTGGTCTTTCTAAGATGTAACTCCAAAGTGTGACTTATTCGCATTCTCGTTACCGCTGTGATTCACAGAGTTCCATCGCAAATCATGCTCTTATACGTCTCTGTTAGATCTTGTTCGTTTCGAATTAATACGGCCGAATCTTCATTAAATACATCTCGAGCCTCTTCCTGATTTAGGAGCTAACGTGATCGCGATGTAACATGGCAATCTGGAAATGACAGCTCAGGGCACGTATTGTTTTCTTAACTTTTGCTACGCACACCTCCAGTATCGCAGTGTTTCATCTATTTTTTCGCCATCGAAACCAATGGCAGACCATACGCTCTGTGTTGCAGCAATATGGCTGCCTCTGACTGTTTTGTCCTCTCCAGTTATTTTCTTTGCGTTGGTTATTACTTGGATGCAACAACGTTTTTTGGTGACAGAAGTCCCGATGTCCTTGAGGGCAGCATTAACTATGAGACATGCATCTCTATCTCTATCACATTTGTCCTCTCTAATGCTTTACACAACTCAGGATACTGGTTTCTATTTTGAGGGTGACATTCTTCCATTTCTTCTGATTCTAAGGAAAATGATTCTTCTTGCACATCACTCTCACTGCCTGATAATTCAACTGAACTTACACATTTTTGCGTATCTTTGTGTCTTATCTTACTTTCAAATGTCAACCGTTTCCTTTTCCTTTCCTGAAGTTTCATGTTTTTCTCTGTTCTTTCCTTGTCCCCCTTTCCTATTATCATGCGTCTTGAAGTGTTTTGATCAAGCCAAAATTGCCAATTCCAATACAGGGATTTTCTTTTCATTGGGACATTCACATTGATTACGTTCAACTATACCATTATGAACACACTTGCACGCGCTAATGTCGAAGAGAGACGAGAAAATGATTTTATTTTATCTTGATATGTTAAAGAAGATTGTTTATTTCTTGAATATTTCATCAAATCATTGACATTCACTATATATTAGTCTCTTCACTTTCACTATAAAACTTTCAAATTCTATTGTTGGAATGCCTGCTTTATTGTATATGCCTTTAACTTCTGTTGCCACTAACTTTGCTAGATGAGTAACACTGGCATCTTTGTTGACTACTTGATGGAACTTGTAGGTTCTAAAAACATCCTCAGCCAGTGGTAAGGCTGATTTTGCGACCAGCAAGTGGTTGTGGATAAGCGCGAATTATTGCATTGCCTGTCTTTAAGTGCCTTCGTTTTGCGCACATGCCATGATAGTCTTGGGCAATAATAGGTAATAAACACATAGCCAGTGCCCCGCCCACGAGGACTTATCTCAAACGTCGAATTAGTCTGGACTCTGAATATGAGACAGAAATAGCTCTTCAATTAGTATTAAAAGCCAAATTTTGAAAAGAACAAACAATATAAATTCATAACTTGAAAATAGTAAATAAAAGATGTCACAAGCGGCCTTTTACAAAAACTCAAAAGTTTGGGCCCTAGACATTGAGTAAAATGCGAAAATGATTTTTTGTTCCCACTACAGGGAAGCAAGGGGCACCAAATTTGACGCATGTTTGTTATCCCACGCGAATAATTCAACCGCAGCTTAATATACATACTATAGTATATTATTATCTATATTTATATTATATATCTTATTATATTATATATATATATTATGATATATATATATGTATATATATCATATATATATTATATATATATATATATACTGATATTATAAAGTGTTTTAGTTCTGTTCTGTTTCTGCCCTCTTTTATCTCTTGCAATATATTATATACTTATATATATAAAAAATATTATATATTATATCATATTATATAATATATAATATATATATATACTATATATATAGTATATACTTATAATATATATATATATATATAGTATATAATATTAGTATATAGTGTATGTATGTGTGTAGATGTGTGTGTGTGTGTGTGTGTGTGTGTTCTGTGTGTGTGTTGTGTGTGTGTGTGTGTGTGTGTGTGTGTTTGGCAGAGAGATAAATATAAAAAGCGCGTTTAATACTCTTCAACAATCTTTTTTATTATATAATGATCTTTCTAGATCAGAAATTAATATTTTTACCTATATCTAAATTTTTTTACATTTATTCTTATTTAAGAATATAAAATCTATAGTTTTCTGTTTAACAATTGGAAAGATGTAGGCCTATATTATCATTTTTATTTATTTTTTGGTATTCTTGAGTAAAAACTGTAATTATTATTATTATTATTATTATTATTATTATTATTATTATTATTATTATATATTATTATTATTATATTAATTTAGTTGATTATTATTATTTTATTATTATTATATTATTATTATTATTATTTTATTATTATTTATTATTATTAATTATTATTGATTATTATTATTATTTATTATTATATTCATTTATTATATTATTATTATTATTATTATTATTATTATTATTATTATTATTATTATTTTATGTTAATAGCAGTACTATTTTAATTCTAAAGATTACTTTTGCAATATATAGCATCTATCTATCTATCAAGTTATCTATTTATTTATCTATCTATCTATCTATCTATCTATCTATTTATCTATCTATCTATCTATTTATCTACCCATCTATCTATCTATCTATCTTATCTATCTATCTATCTATCTTTCTATCTATAATAATAATAATTAATAATAATTATAATTTTAAATAATAATAATAATAAATAATAATTAATATAATATAATAATAATAATAAATAATAATAATAATAATAATAATAATAATAATAATAATAATAATAATAAAAAACAGCAGCTTTAATTACATATTATTATTGTTATTATTATTATTATTATTATTATTATTATTATTTATTATTATTTATTATTATTATTATTTATTATTATTATTATGTATTATTTATTATTATTATTATTATTATTATTATTATTATTATTATTTTATTATTTTATTATATTATTATATCTTAATTAATTAATTATTATTATTTTTATCATTATTATTTTTATCATTATTATTTTTATCATTATTATTTTTTATTATTATTATTATTTATTATTATTATTATTATTATTATTATTATTATTATTATAATAATAATTTATAATTATTATTATTATTTTTATTATTATTTTATTATTATTATTATTATTATTATTATTATTATTATTATTATTATTATTATTATTATTATTATTATTATTATTATTATTATTATTATTATTTATAATGCTTATTATTTATTATTATTTATTATTATTATTATTATTATTATTATTGATTATTATTGTTATTTTTATTATTATTATTTTTATTATTTATAAGGCTTAATTATTAGTATCAATCATCGTTAGTATTTAAAATTTATTATATCTTTAATTTTTTATATGCCCAAACTATGTTTATTCATTACCATGATGCCCCAAAATTTTGTGTATTCATTTTGTTAATGGTATCTTAGATCCATTTTAAAGTATCTTACATTGATGTGTAACAGCTTAAGAAAAAGAGTTACTTGTTAATCAATTATCTGACCCGTAATATTCATCAAGTATATTGGTTTTCGTATGCCTCTTGCTATATGAATATTTGAAGCTTGTGAATGCTTGAATCTATTGGGATTCAAGTAATTTACATATCGTATTATAAAAGATAAAAAAAAGGTAGAAAAAAAATATTCACAAGTTGGTAACGATGAAGTACTGATTAATATGACACGTAGGCGGGTGAGTTGCGCGCGCATCTCTACGGTATTTCGTCACCATTCAATATGGCTGACTGGGCGTGGCTTCGTTATGAACAATTGCGAATTCTGCAACGATCGTCAACGGGAATTGAGAGTAAAATAAAAAATAAATAAAGGGGAAAGATCAATATTAGACAAACGTACTCACGCAACGTGAAATTTAATTTCTTAAAATAATTTGTTACTAGTGTAAAAATTGCATGTAAACAAAACAACAATCGTAAATAGGCGGGGACAAAGAAGAAATAAATCACGCAGACTTTCTCACTCCGAACCACAGTTTTCCAGAACACAAGAAGAAGGAAAAAAAAAGAAGAAAAAAGAAAAAAAAGAAGAAAGGAAAAAATATTAGTTTGAGAAAATGGGAATGAGTTTTAATAGAGGTATAACATCAGCTAAAATTATTGAGTTCTAAAATACTTAAAAAAAAAAAAAAAAAAACAAAACTAAAAAACAAAGGAAAAAAAACTATTAATTTTGAACTCATAAACTTTTGGTCTTAAATACAAATAATAAAAAATAAAAACAAAAAATATACTTCAAAAGCTATTAAAAATATAGAAAAAGAAATTAATTTTTTTTTTAGATACATGATACACTTCCTTAATTATTCTAATATTAGGAAGTAAAAAGGTAAATACTAGATTAAAAGGCAGGATATTAGCAATTTTTTTTTCATTGTTAGGTAGGAAAAAATAAACTTATTTTTTAATACATGGAATCTTTTTATTTAGTGAAAATAAATACAGTTTTATGTTGTTAATAAAAATAAAATGAATAATTATAATGAAATATGACTAAATTGTATTTTCCTTCATATATTATTAATCTTGATGTTTATTATAATATAAAAATTATGTATTATAATATATAATAATATAAAATCACTCACTAATTGAATTCAAAATACTTATAATATTTATACATAAAAAACTAAGTGAATTCAAGATCTAAAAAAAAAATAATAATAATAATAATAATAAGATAAATATATTCATATTACACTAAATATGAGCTCAAATTCCATAAACCATTTTTTTTATTGTAATAACAAAATTAAACAGAGCTCAAAAATAAGTGAATAAAATATCTTAACAAGTATATAATAATTGACTTTTATCAGGGACTTGCAAATTAGTGTAAAATTTTGGTGTTCATTTTAAAACAATAATATAGAGGTGATTTTTTTAATTTTTTTTGGAACACCTTCAATTTTGAATCATAAATTAGTACATTATTTTTTGGTCTGTCAAATTTCACTCCTTAAATAATATTTCCTGTTTTCACAAAAAGTGGATTAAGTTATTTTTAAATATCTCATTTAATACTAATTGGCAACTCCAGTTATTAACATTTTACCTTACTAACTGATTGGAAATGAAAGGCAAAATATTAACTAAAATGTCTTTATTAAGTCTACATAAAGAATCAATACTCCCATACAGACATTATCTTACATAAAAACAGTTATAGGTTAACATGAGTACAATAGTGTCAAGTGTTTTTTTTTAACATTAGTTAACAAAATATCAAATTTAATTCGCATATTTTGTCATCCATTATGAAAACAGTGTAAAAAAAAACTTATGCAAAATTTAATATAATTTTTATTACCGATGGAAAGTAATAGATGAAAATTCAACAAGAATTTGAATATACTCTTAAATACTTTCGTCAGGTATCTCAATTACCATTAGATTACCTGTAGTTAAAATATAAAGTTGCTCTGAATAAAAAGATTAATAGAAAATATATATATTTATTTAAGAATGTCTACGAATAGTGGTTTTAAGCGGTATTAAAGCTTATGGTTAGTAATAAAATTATTGTAAAATTACATATTTTAATACCAAACTAAAATAAATAATTACTTTAGATTGTTTATATAGATATATATATATATATATATATATATAGATACATACATATTATGGGTTGGCGTTGGTTAGTTGCATATATTGGGCTATTATTATTACATACATATTGTTGCTGAATAGCGGTCGCATACATATATAGTTGGCTATATAGTTAGCAGTTATTAAGGTTGGTTATATACAAAGATATATATATATATAGTTAGTTATATATGTTGAGTATATATATATATATATATATTATTGGAGTATATATAAAGAAGCGGGGTCAGAGCAGCAGCATAGAAGTATATATATAGCAGCATATATATATATATAGTTATAGTAGCAGTTATATATATATATATAAGTATGGTACCTATATATATATATGGTTGTTATATATATTGGAAGTTATATATATATATATATATATATATATATATATATATATATATATATATATATATATATATATATATATATATTATATATATATATATATATATATTTATTAGAAGCGTATAACGAAAAACGCGAAAGCGTTTCAACGATAAATACGCGAAAACGGTTAAACACCCAAACAATGGTAGCACAACG
>JABUQX010022244.1:0-26095 GCA_015478945.1 Trachelipus rathkii
CCGGAAATTAAAAAAAAATTAAAAAAATAACGGCTTTTTAAAAAATATAAATTGTTAAATTGTTGAAAAATGTTGCAGTTTTTTGATAAAATACAAGATGCGCTTACTTCCGAGTGAGACGTGGGAATAGGTGCCGGAATGTTGATTTTTTGTTTTTTTTACAATACGATACACCTCATGGATGATTTAAAAGAACAAGAAAGATATTGATAGAGGGAGTTCTTGGCCTACGGGTACGAACATACTCGAGGTGGGACTTCGTCCCCCCCTCTGTCCTCCCGTCGGCTCGAAACCCCTAGAAAGGATATAAAAAAGAAAAAATAATATATTCTCTCAACGGTCTTTTGGCACTTTTTCGTTCTCGAGACAATGAGCAGCTTTCCAAGGTCACTTTTTGCGTGCCTGGATTTTTACCTAATATTACATAGGAGTTATTAATAAATATTAGAATAAAAGATAATTTTTTTTTAATTTCCTTCGACCTTGAGACCTTCACACGTTAATGTATTTATTTTGTCCTGTAGATGTTAATAGTATTTTTTTTTTTTTAGTTTTTACACCTGCTGAACTTTTCGGGATGCTGGCAATATTTAATATATAATATATATATATATTTATTATATATATATATATATATGATATATATAATTCACAATATATTTATATTCCTTTAATAGATAATATATGGTTCTGTAGAGTTTCCTTCGCATATATTATTTATATTATCTTTTTATATATATTTATATATATATATATATATATATAATAGTATTACAATATATATAATATTTAACATATATATTATATATATATATATATATATAATATATATAATATATATATATATATCATATATAATATATATATATATAATATATATATATATTATTTATATATATATCTATATATATATCTATTGGTCAGCATCCGAAGAGGCTAGGCATGTATAAAAAACTATAACAGCTACATGAAATAAAACATTTTTTTAAATTTAGGAGACATTTTTATCCATGTTTTTAAAAAAATAAAATAGCGCTTTTTGAAAAATTTAAAATTGTTAAACTGATGGAGAGCTGTATGATAACATCGTTTTTTGAGAATTACGAAGTAGCTCCTTACGAGAAAGCCGCGCAGAAGTTGCCAAATTTTGATTTTTTTTTCAACTAAAGAATACTCCAAGGGTAAAACTTAAGGATGACAGATCGGGGGGGCCAGCTCTAGAAGAGCCACATCCATATCTCAAAAACTAAGCATACAAAGGGAAATCCTGGCAAATTTTACCGAGGGAATACTGTAAAAAAAAAAAAAGAAAAAAAAAAAATTTAAATCATATTAGAACTACAATAGCTACAAGGAATAAAGGAATACATTTTTGGATCTTGTAAAATTTTAGTTAGGAAATGGTAAAAAAAAAAAAAAAAACAACAAAAATTAAACAAAAATGGCTTTTTTTGGGGGGGGGGGAGCTTGGGACTAGTAATATCAGGCTGCGGAGTCGGGTCGGAGTCCGTGGAGTCTTGCCAATTTTTCCCGGAGTGGAGTCGCAGTCGAAAACTCCTGTGCAGTGGAGTCGGAGTCGGAGTCTATAACCTGTGTAAGTGGAGGTCGGAGTCGGAGTCGAGTCCGAAAAATTTTATCGAATTTTTTTTATTTTTTACTTCCTTATTATATAATTTTGTTAAGGGTTTTATTATTTAATTCTCAACTGAATATATTTTCAATTAGTTATTAAATTTTATTAATTGCGGTAAATTTCTTCATCAAATTTTCGAGTTGACATGGTGTTATGCTCTGTAAACTAAAATTTTCACGATAGATTCTTTGTAATAGTTGGTGAATAGGATCCATAGTTCATATACGGACCATTATCAGTGGGTTTGATATGCATTTAAGATAATGAGCGTCAGATTACATTGATTTTTGATGTCTAAAAAACAGACAGCAGTTATTAAACACTAAGTTTGTTGTGATTTTAAGCATAGAAAATCTTGATTCTATTCGTGACTGATAGTGTATATGATTATTAAAATTATTGTGAGGGTGTCGTCGACATACTTATGTAAATACGGGGTTAAGTTGTTTGTTTCACGGAAGGATTTTGTTTTCCAGGATTGGGACATATAGAGTCCAGGCAAATGGGTCCAGAGTGTGAGCCCCATGGCATCCCAAGTTTGTAGATATATGTTTCTTTAAATTTAAACGGTTTTTGAGTAAAACATAATTTATAAAAGGTTCCTACATATGTTGTTCGATATTTCGTGTGGGTAGGTTTATTTTGAGTGATACCTTCTTTATTATTATGTCTCGTATCAAGAACGGTTTAATTTTATGAACAAAGATTCTACCTCAAGTGAGGCGAATATATTAGTGGCTTCAAGTTTTTAAGTTTGATAATTTTAATAATGTTTCATTATTTGAATTTAATTATTGCAAGTTATTAGATTGTCGGATAATGACTGTTCAGATTTGGGCATTCTCGCTGTGTACCGTCGCAAAGTATTACTTGAATAGGCTGCTCTAATAGTTACAATTTTCCAATGTAGGGCACAGGAAACCAAGAGTTTGCTAAAAAAAAATCCGTTCTTTTAAATTTTCAACAGAATTTTTTTTGTTTTTTATGTTCATAAGCGATTCTGTTTATGCCTTTTTATTATTATTATTTATTTTATTATATTATTATTATAATGAATATATTAATTATTTATGTATATTTCATTATTATATTATTATTATTATTTATTATTAAAATTATTTTATTCAATATTATTTTATATTTATTTTTGTTATTATTATTATTATTATTATTATTATTATTATTTATTATTATTATATTATATTATTATTATATTATTTTATATATTGAAACTGGAAGTATTAAACTGTTAATTTATAATGGCTGTTTTTAATATAAAATAAAATAAAATTTGCATTATAATTAGTTATACATTTGTTTGAATGAAATGATTATTTGTTTGTATGTGATTTGCGCCTATCATGGATTTATGTCTTTACGTACTTATTATAGCATTTGAGATTAGATTCATTGGAAAAGTGTATATTATTTTTATTCTTCAAGCGGTGAAAAAAATTGTTTTGAAACAAAAAAATGTTTTTTACCCTGTAACACTGTAAGCCTAATCTTGAGTCAGAGTCGAGATTTTTTGATTGACTGGCTGGAGTGAAGTTAGAGTCGGAGTTCGAAGTCGAAAATTTTTGTTGTAAGTGGAGTCGGAGTCGGAGTAGAGTCGAAAATTTTTGTTTTAAAAGTGGTTAGAATTTTTATTTTGATGGAGTCGGAGTGAAATCAAATTTTAATTATAAGAGAGTCCAAGTCGGGTCGGAGTCGAAAAATTTTTTATACGATTTTGGCAGCCTGGTATATATATATATAAATATATATATATAGATATATATTATATATATGCTATATATATATTATATTATTATATATATATTTATATATATATAATATATATATATATATATATATTATATATATATATATAATATTAATATATGATTATTATATATTATATATAATATTATTATTTGTAAAGTATTACAAGGCATTAGGGGGGTCGAGCCGAGGGGGAAAGGACAGGGGGACGTTTTCCATACCGTCGGGGATGGTTGCGGAAGGAACCCCGAGCACACACCACAAATAACAATAAGGGGGTTCCGGAGACCCTCCGGAGGGGGGAATTAGTCTCCCTGCAGCCCCGGAAAGCGAGAGACCCCGACTCCTGCCTCGGTGCGGGGTAATCCCTTGGGGTATTCTTTAGTTAAAAAACAAACAAAATTTAATAGAAAGTCTATTTATTTAACGAGTAACCAATAAAAGGCTCTCTAATCATATTACAATATATTTAACTTATAAATTATTAACATATTTTTTTTATTTTTTTTTTTTTTAATTTTTCTTATAAAGATTTTACAGGATCTTCAAATGTATTTCCTTTTATTTTGAAATGAAATATTTGGCACAATTATTTACTATCTTTTTTTTTTTTTTTACATTTTTCCGCACTAAATTAGACAGCATTCCCAGCTGTATTTCCTTTTCCGGTCGCTGTTGTAGTTTTGAGATTATGGATTGTGTGCTCTTTTAGAGGCTGACCGGTCGGGTTGTTCGGCCTACGGGGGAGACGACGGGGATTGTCCTCGAGGTCACGACTGTCCTCGTTCGGCTGAACCCCTAAAAAGGATATAAAAAGGATAGACTACACATCATTCCTCACCGTCTTTCCCTCTCCTCGACAAGTCGCGTAATCTATATAATATAGACACGAGCATATTTCTTTGTCAAACTGTCGGATTCACTGTAGACTATCTTTGTCGACGAGTTACAGTAAGTTCTAAAAATTCAAAGATATATACGTGAAGGCTTCGGAATTCTGAAAGACAAATTATTAAATTTTATTTTCTAGGTATGTGGCTATCTTTATAATTTATTTAGTAGAGAGATTAAAATCTGATTTTCTTCTTTTATCTAGTGGTCGAAGAAATTTAGCTCTGACATTAAAAGTATACAATATTAAAAATTTGTCTTCTTGATACAATTTAGTTTTCTGTGAGGTGAGTCATAAGTAGCGCTATAGTCACTTTCTATTGCAATGTTGTTCTATGCTCATTCGGGATGTGGCTGGCTTAATATAACATATTATTTTTAGCTTAATAAATTTCACAATCTAACTGATTTGGTATAATTCGTCATATATGATCTAATCGTTAATTTCTTGAGTGATTATACGTATTATTACATAATATACTTTTGCACTACATGCTATTTATTTGTATGCGTGTAATTACTTTTCTCTATCACTACTGGACTGTAGCAATTCTATATTTTACAGTGAATCTGTATTGATAATTTACTTAATGTAGAAATAAGTGTGGATTAATTATATGGTATTATCTATGCTAATAAAGAATTTTCGTAATTTTTTCCATTATTTATATGTAGGTGGCGTAATGATTGTTTCAGCAACCTATAGAAACTAGGTATATCAATGGATCTGTAAAAGTTTCTCAAAATAAAAACTATACAAAACATGACAGGGTAACTCGAGGGGCAAAGGGAAATACAATTGATAGTGGACGAACTTTCAGCTGGTTAGAAAAAATATTGTTTAAGTATATAGGAAAACATTATAGTCTTATAAAACCATGCAGGAAATTACATAAGTAAGTTGCAGGTAAAGTATAAACATGAAAGGAACTATATCTCTGTATTGGTAAATCCCTGGGGTTAAATATTCTTACATTGTAAGGGAGCTAAAATGTTGAACAATAATAAAGGGAAACAATTATTGGGGTTTAAATTTCTATTATGCTCTAGTATGTAATTAATTATGAAAGGTGATAGGCTCATTATTGCTAGATCGTTTTTTAATAAAGTACTACCGTTCACATACCATTCTACATAAGACCTTTCTATAATCACATTTGTTATTATTGTATATACCGGTGAACCAGAAAAATAACGCTCTCCTTCAGCAGCTGTGTTGAGAATCGGGTCATGGTATTACGTCGTGTGTATATATGTGTATAGGGTTCCGTGATGAGGTATTATCGGCCCTTCGGGAGCAGTGTCTCTCACGGTTGAATTCCTCTAGAACATTGTGTGGCTCATTAATGCAGTCTCTTGCAGGAGTCTTACCGCTCCGCTGCCGACCTCCATGCCATCGTCTATCGCGGATTTTATATTCTCAATCTACTATATAGATATAGTTCTATTCTAATTCTACTTTCGTCACGCTTATATACACATATATTTATAATCATACACATACACTACACTATTTGTACGCATACGTTAATACTAGTAATAAGACTACAGAAGTGCTTCTTATAATTATGTAGCAACTATATAATATAACGCCTTAACTATTACTTAAATATTATATTCCATATTACTATTATTTTGAAATGATGAATAACTATTTATATACTCATACTTATATACGCACGTTCGAAAGATTTATTAGAATATAATATGTATTCTTAAATATATATACTTTGTATCATATATAATACATAATCATAATATATCTTATAATAATATATATTTTATAAATCCTATCTCTAATATATACGTTACTATATATATTTATATATATATATAATATTATGAATTGATGTAATTATAATAATTAATATATTATAAAATATATATATATATATTAAATATATAATATATATATATCGTTATAGTATATATATATAGTATATATATTATTATATTATATATATAATAAATTAATTATCGTATATATATATATATAAGAGGAGGGGGGGAGGAGGGAGCGGGGGGACGAGGAGGCAGGGGGAACGGGGACGGAGAAATGGGGCGGTCGATGAACAAAGAGAGGGGGTGAGGGGAGAACTGGAGGAGCGAAGAAGGGAGAAGGAGCGGGAAGGAGGAGGGGAAGAAGGGGAAGCGGGGGAAGTTAGTCTATGTAGTAACTACGGTCGTATCTCTCATGTATCTTTGGTATTATATCTTAGTAATCTGCTACTATCGTAATAAATATATAGTATACTGTATAAGTATATATATATAATAAATATATATTTGTTTATATAGTAAGATATATAAGCATATATATAGTTATATGTAATATATTTATTATATATATATATATAAAAGTATATTATTATTATTGATATATATATAATTTACAGTTGTCACACCACTACGACAGGGGCTATTCGAGGGGGTGTTACACGCAAAAATTTCATCATCTAGCGTAAAATTACGCAGATGAGCACGGAGACGCGGCTTTAAAGTGAGGGAGATTAATTCAGCAGGGAAACACAGGAGATGGAAGACGAATCCACAGAACAGATGTGGCAGGAAGAACGAGCAACGCGCAAGAACAAGTCTGGAGTTACTGATATCAACACAAAACTCGTGTCGACACAGCACCTTTTGTGCTGAACGAGGCGTCGTTAAAGGTGGTGGTGAGGGAGTGGGTAAGTTCCCGATGCGAACACCTGCGCTGCGGTACCTGATGAGAAAGAGATAAAGCACAACATCGCGCCAAAGATGAGGGTCAAGTGTATTATAAAATTACACAGTTATAGGCTTTTTAATTTTTAGTTATTATTCCTGATCTATAAGGCTGGTGAAAACTAGAGCCCCCCAGATATGAGAACAGTACTGATTAACCAGAGCCACTCAGACCTATGTATAGCTGATGTAACTGGAGGAAGAAAATCTCGCAGTCTAAACAGAACTGACCAGTTTCTGTTTGAGGCCGCTAGAAACCGTTGTGATGGTGAGTTTCCAAGACAGTTTTTTTGTTTATGTTAGGCCAAGGATGTTATATTGTCACAAGGAAGCGGAGAAACCGTCGAAAAGAAGATATTAAAGTGTAGAGGGCAGTTTTTAGAGAGGGAGGATTTTGGTAGAAGTGTGAGTTTTGTTTAAGATTGAATTTCATCACCAGGGTAGGAACGACCAATCGGGAAATTCTATCGCAGATCAGCGAGAATAAGGAATGGAAAGATTAAGACGCAAGGAGAGGGAAATTCACTAGAGTAGATAGAGGGAGCAGAATTGGGAAATGAGTTGAAAGAATGAGGGTCGAGTCATGGCATATGAGTGGATAGTAATGTACTTGCTGGTGGATGATATTAAAAGAAAAGAAAGAATTAAGTAGGAGATAAAACAGGACCTGAGGAAACACCACTATTACAGAAAAGAGAAGAAGAAGTGGGCTCCGATAACCCAGGGGGAGGATGATTGAGCGATTTGAGAGAAAGGTAGATATGAGTAAGCAAAGGGAGAAAGGAGGAAGGAGAAGGAGTCAGAGCAAAGGAGGGGAGCTTTGGAGAGCAGTGACGCATGGCCAAGTAAAACCGTCAAATGCTTTTGGATTGTAAGCGCACGGGACGCAGTTCCGCGAGGGTCTGAGGGCGGAAAACCATAATCGGTTAAATAAGGAAAGATAAAGTGCAGGGAGACTCGAACGTCGAAACGTACTGGCGAATCGGAGAAGAGAATGCAGGATTCCAGATGGTCTAGAGGTGAGAGTTAAAAAGGGTTGGTCCACAAGAGATCTTATTAGATACGGTGAAGCTATAGGGAGATAGTTAGAAGGATCAGAGCGGCTTCCTTTTTCGGAAGTAGAGGTGTGGAGAAAGGTGCGGTGGGCTTGCCAACAACTGAGGAAAGTGTTTAGGTATTGAGAATAGAGAAATGGTTGAAATAGGGGAGGTGAGCAGCTCGGAAGCACACTCTCATTACTCGGGGAGGGATGCCATCCGGCCCCGCTTCTAACGTCATGGAATTCAGGGCCCATGCAGCCGATCAAGATGTAATCACAGGCAAGGAAATAACACCTGAGAGGAGGAGGAATGCAAGATCCGTCCAGGTGAAGTTAGAGGAGAAGTAGGAGGCCGAGAGATTGGCTTTTCAGGTTGGGAGGAGTTAGCAAAGAGCATCAGATCGATAAGAGGAGGAGAAGGCAGAATTACAGAAGTTGTTAGATGATGTTTGTGGCAAGAGGCCAGAAAGATTTGTCAGTAGGAGAACCAAGGAGGTTAGCGCACTTTCGTTTGGAGAAAGCCGCTGTTTGCTGCGAAGAGTATCCCTGCAACGAATTTCTAGCTGAATGAAATTAGCGATCAGTGAAGGGAAGAGAATTTTTCCAACCACCCGCTATAGCGCTTGTCTTAATAGACTGACTGGGCCAGAAGACCAGGCAGCATTCAACATGGATTAATGAAGGAGAGAAAAGAGTTCATAGTCGAAGAAGGAATGGAACTGCTCATCATCGGTAACGATTACAGATCCACTTAATAGGCGGAGAGAGCCGAAGGCGTATCGAGTAGAAGCAGTCATTCAATTATAGTTAGCGTAGAAGGACGCAAGAAGTGCCAGAAAAAACACGAAGGGCAGGATGGAGCTGTTTGAGAGAAAGTATTAAAGTTAAGAATATAAGGTTGTGGTCAGATTACCGAGATAGGAGCGAAAGGTAGTGGTATTTAAGGAAAGGACTAGTGGGTGGAAACATTGGTCAAGTTGTTCAGAGAATTGGTTGGGCACGATCCGAATGTGTGTAGGTTTCTTTGAATTAGGTGTTGCTCAGAATGCGTTGAGATGCGAATGATTCGGGCTCGCTCAGCCACGCTAATCAGTATATGAGGATCCGACCATTCAGTGTTGTGTACATTGAATCCCTAATAGGAGGAGCCTCGTATTTGGATGAGGAAGAATATAACAGTCTCGTGGAGGGTAGTAGGAAATTCAAAGAAAGATGAAATCTTGCTGTTAGGAGACGAGTAGCAGAAGCACAAGATTAATTTAGTAGAAGGAAGAAAGATTTTTGAGCACAAGAGAAGCTAGGGAGAAATCGGAGAATTCACGGGAGACGTGTTTACAGGAGTGTTAATGTTTACTTAGGCACACACTCCAGTGAAGTTCTTTTACTGAAATAAAGTTATATATATATATGATATATATATTACTATATATATTATGATTATATATATATAGTAATATATATATATATTAGTGGTATTATATATATATACTATAGTATATATATATATATATATATACGTATATATTATAGAATATAGTATATATATTTAATATATATATAGTATAAATTGTATATATATATATATATTATGGTATATAATATAGGTATTATATATATATATATAGGGTATATATATATACATAATATATACTATATATATATATATATAATATATATTATATATATATATATATATAGTATATATATAATTATTATATATAGTATATAATATATATATATATATATATATATATATATATATATATATACTATATATATATACACACTCTGTCCCGCGGCTCTCCCCCCCAAAAAAAATAGCAATTTTTTTTTTTTTTTTTTTTTTTTTTTTTTTTTTTTTTTTTTTTTTTTTTTTACATTTTCCTAACTAAATTAAAAAGGATTCCAAAAATGTATTGCTTTTTCCCTGTAGCTATTGTAGTTTTCTAGATTTTTTTTTTTTTTTTTTTTTTTTTTTTTTACATTTTCTTTCACTTAATTTTACCAGGAATCCAACAATGTATTCTTTTCCGCTGTAGCTATTGTAGTTTTTGAGATATGGGATGTGGCTCTTCTATGAGGCTGGCATAATATATATAAAAACTACTTATATATATATCATATATATTATATATATATATATATAATATATATAATATGATTATATAATATTATATATTATATATATATATATATAGTATTATATACTATATAGTATAATATATATATAGTATATATATATATAATAGTTATTAGTATAGTATTAGTGATACGCAGGATGTTTGATTTTAAGATCCGCGGATGCGGATGCGGATGGTGTGATATATATATAATATAGTATATATATATATAGTATAGTATATATATATATATATAGTATATATATATATATATATTAGTAGTATATTAGTATAATATATATATAGAGATTATATATATATATACTATATATATATATATTATATATATGATATAGCATATATGATATATATATAGCTATATAGGCTAATATATGTATATAGTATATATATATTATGTATATAGTGATATTATTATATATTATAGTATTATATTATATTATGTTATATATATAGTATATATATATATATATATATATAATATTAGTATATATATATATGTATATATATATTATATGAGTATAGATATTAGTGTTGGCCAGCAGCGGGATTTTTTGCGCACCGGCACGAACTCGCACCGGAGGTGTGCAAAACGCAGGCACGGCACCGGACGCACCACCTTCATCTACGGCACGCGCAGCCAACACCCGGCACCGGCTCTTTTGCCGTGCGCACCGCACCGACCGCCGAGAGCGAACCACAGGCGAGCAAGAAGCCGAAAGAATTGCCGCACTCAACGCACGCACCGCACCGCACTGCACCTATATATATTTATATATGTAGTATATATATATATAATTATATATAATATATATAGTATATATATATTGTAATTATAGTTTAATATAATTAGGTATTATGATAATATATATATATGATTATAATGATATATATATATATGATAGTATATATGATAATATATAATAAGGAAGAAGTAATCGTTCTGAAGCGAATGAGATTACGAAACAATTGGTCATTATGAGTTATTAGGAAACTCCTGACTGGAATTCCAGTGCGCCAATGGTTCTCCTTTGTGTGCTCATATGCCACATTCTTTCTTGGCATGTGGAGTAAGCTCTCCTTATCACACAACATAAATAAATAAGACAAACTTCACATTGCACTTTTGCAAAATTCTAATTATCAATACGATGTCGTACGAGAGCTTCAAAAATAACCCTTATCCAACCTAGCCATCATAGACATTAAAGGCGCTGACGGCTCGGTGATGGAGTTGGTGCCGTTACGGAATTGTCGGCCTATTTTGATGTACCGAAGCGGAGGCCGTCGCTTTTTAATATTCATAAATTTTTCTAAAAACCTTCTCGGTTTTAAATTAATTTGGTCATTGTTGTTGTTCTGACTTCAAACTCTGCTCTGTTGACTCTACTATTTCTTCCCTCGTTTTCAGCCAAAGGCAGTTGTGCAATAGTGTGCAAAGTTGTTTGTTTTCCGCGTGTCTTTGATTAGAAGTTTTCCGAATAGTTCTATATGGCTCAAGCTAAACCTGTCATAAATAATGGATAGAACATTCTCTTCTTCTTCACATTTCTCTGAAAATATCATTCTTGGTTTAATTCAACGTTACCAAGGCCAATTGCTTTCCTCTAATTCTCAGATAGAAGTTTGATGAACTGCTACAACTTTTCTACTCCAGAATTCTCGGGCAGTTAGTGCAACTTCCTACTCGTATCTCTGATCGTCTTATGAGATGAAGCTAACATACTAGACATTTTTCAATCTCTAATTTTGATGCTTTTTCTGTTAAATTCTTTCCGCTCCTCTGGGTTTCCTACCTTATCACTCTCATGATATTGTTTTTGGCTCTAATCTTAGGTCTTTAGCAGAAAGAACCCCGCTACGGCGAATAACGTTTTTTGGGACTCGGTGTGCTAAAGTGGACTTGGGGCGTCGTACTTCTTGGATTTCCCATGAAATGACTACATTTGTAGAATGGGTCTCTCGGAGTGTGCAGAGCACGAGCTAATTCTCTCTGGCATGGCGGCGGGCACCCTATGACCTTTAGCCTTGCAACTAAACCGGAATAACTTGGTATTAAAACACTGCTGTCTCGTGTATAGCGCAGGGACGCTGCTTTAGGAATTAATGTCATCTTCAAATTAATAAACTGCATTTTTGCAACTTTATATTTCTCCCAAAATCGTTCAGAACATATTTTCATGTTCATAAAATTTCTTTTCTCAGTAAGAAAATGCAATACAGAGATATTCTGGCTCTCTTCCATATAAATTTTTCAAAAAGATATTAACTCTTAACTTTGTTGCTCTCTTGCCTTTTTTAGTATGGTTCCGTCGGTATAACTGCCTTTTAACCTTGCACTAAAGCTGAACTCTTTGCTCAACCTATCTTTCTATTCCTTACGATTACAGCTGTATTCCCTTTTCGCACTCCTTCAACATATATATGGCTAAAATATGTAAATTATCGTTCGCAAAAGGTGTTATTTTGCTTTTTCTGAGCTTAACACAAGAAAGCGTACGGTCCTGAGGTATTCCTTCTATAGTTCTCAAAACTTGTGCTTGTAACTTGCATTCGTGAGCCGTTGTTATTATTCTGGTCTCTGTCGGATTTTACTCTGGTTCTTTTTCTGCTGGAAGGTGTCCTTACAAAAGAGAAACACATCTCACTCTCCAACTATCGCCAAGGCATCTCTACTTACTTCTGTTATTTCTATAGGGTTTCGAATCTATCGTAGCAGGAGGATTTTTAAAAACATCTCAATTTAACTAGATCTTGTTCTCTGCTCAGCAGTACGGCTTGTCGTAAGAGAGTTGCTTTTAGATTTCTGTGAGAGGTGGCTTTGTGATCTTTCTTTACATTCATAATTTGAGTGAATGGCGATGTTCATGGGGCCTTGCTATTATAAATAGTGGTGTTTCCATCTGTCTGGTTTTTATCCCTAATTCCTCTACTCTATTTATGAAAGCATCTCTCTATTGCTACACATATTCACTCTTACGCTGACGACGTCACCCTTATTACTCCCTTAATTTGAGAGGCTTCTGTTCAACAACAATTAGTTCACGCTAGAAGGGCACCCTTGGATCAACAAGCATCTGATCTTTCTCAAATTTCTTTTGAGGCATTGAGAATGAAATTGTTTTTGCACTTACTAAAAAGCTCAGCTCTCCATCTTTCCACTCCTACATAACCTTTCACAAGGCTTATAATATTCTTTGAAATCAGCAGTAACATCGAAACGTTCGTTGTCTTAATATTCTTGGTGTTTATTTTTTCTCGTGACATTGAATGGATCTTTATTATTCCTCTCATAAAGCAAGTTTCTAAAAGTTTAGTTTGCTGATCTGAGGCGTATTCAGAGTTTCTTCACTAACATGAAATATTTTAAGAAGCGTTTTCGTTCGGCCAGTCTTAGGGTGATGAGCTGCCTCACGCATGCTGGAGTGATTCCATTACACGCGTCCTCATCAATAATGGTTGAAAGTCTAGGGGCTTTCGTCTTATCACCGGATTGTTGCGTCACTCTCTTTATTTCAAAATCGTTATACAACGGATACTGCTTTTCTTTTCAAATCTTCTAGTCGAATACCTTCCTCCATTGAGAAGGAATTCTGGCGAGTTTGCAGAACACACTTTCATAGAATCGTATATCATCTTTCTATACTGCCCTTTCTGAATTAGACTTAAAGCTATGCTCAATTTGACTGTGCTCACACTGGGAGAGTCTGGAACTGTCTCTTCGTTATCTATTTCCAAAACTACTTATAAAAGCTTTTGCCATGCGTACTTTGGATAAACACCGGGTACGAATATCTTTATTTTTTGTAATACAAGAAAGCTAAATTGTTGTAGACTACAGAGTTTCGCGACTATTTTTTTCTGGAAAAAGGTGTAAAGAATATATATATATTATATATAGTATATATTATAATTATTATATTATAGTATTATATTATATCTATAGGTATATAATATTAGGATATATATTATAAAGTATATATATATATAATATATAGTAGTTATAATGTATATATATATGTAGTTATATTATATAGTATAATAAATAGCGTATATATATATATATGTACTATGAATATATAGTATATATTATATATGTAAGGGTATATATAGTATAATACGGTATATAGTATAATATATATATATATAGTAGATATATGTATATTATAATAAAATTATATAATATAGAAAATTATAAGATATAATATATAGTATATAATAAATTATATATACTGTATATATATATATGATATTATATATATATAGTGAATATAGTATATATACTAGTATATGAATACTAGTATATATATATAGTATTGATATATAGGTATATATTATATATATAGTATATATATAGTATAATTTATATATAGTATAACATATATAGTAGTATAGTATTATATATATAATATATTTATATAGTTATATATATATTAAGTTTATATAGTATATATATATATATATGATTCATACTTGCGGTAATGGTATAAATATATATATATAAGGTATATATTATTATTATATAGTATATATATATAGTATATATATATTATAGATATAATATGATCTATATATGATAATTATCGTTCTTTTTTCCTAGACTGTGGTAAGGTGCGTAACATGCATTAGTAAGAATGTAGAAAGAAATGTCACAAATCGAAAAGGAAAGCCAGCCGTTCCGCCGCTCTCTATACCTATTAGTGGAAAACTCGTCGCGTCAGAAAAGTCCACCCTAGAGCTTCTTGGGATGGCGACGGGACCCTATTTGGCAATCGTCAGTGTAGAGAGGTGATCATCCCCTGGGCAGCCCGGTAGGCCAAAACGCATACCTACAACCCGGCATATACGATCATATGTAATGAACTGTCATTCTCGCTCGATCTGCCAACTCACATTTCTCTCCTCCAAACATTCCTTTACTGTCATCAACTTTTTCTTGGTCTCCGCAGCGGTCGATTCCAAACATCACAATATACTCCGCTTAACCAACCACACGTAATCATTCATCATTTCACGCTGACAAGACCTTTGAAGGTATGTGTATTTATATTCTCTCGATTTAACCTATTCTTGTAGCGACCGATAACTCTCTAATTACGTTCATGTCCGCTTTATTCAATTTTTTCACACTAACACGGAAGGAGGGAGGAGAAGCCCTAAGTTGTCCATCTGAAAGCAGAGTCAAAAACTTTTATTGCCAGACATAGTGTACTATACATTAACACAGTTAAGCACATACCGGCATGTAAGACACATAGCGGCACTCAAGGACGTTTTAAGGTTCCGTATTACATCCACACAACGATTAAAC
Source organism: Trachelipus rathkii (assembly GCA_015478945.1). NCBI lineage: Eukaryota > Metazoa > Arthropoda > Malacostraca > Isopoda > Trachelipodidae > Trachelipus > Trachelipus rathkii. Next base: position 15,501 of record JABUQX010022244.1, read on the forward strand.
TTGCAGCCAGCACTTTCCTGCATTTAAGACACCTTTCCTACTCACTCTGCATCCATCCGTTCCTTTTTCATGCAACATATATCGTAAAATAATTAAACCGAGACACTTGTTCCAGCTAGCTGCTCACCATCTAACATAATTCATGCGAGACTGTCCCACTCACAACCATAAGCAACTTACTTCAGATAGTTTACTTTCAACCACATTATTTTACACACGCCTGCAAAGTCGTCTCTACCGAATCCTCTAAACTCTCTTCAGATTCACCCAGGGTTTATAAAAGATCATCCGCATATAATAGGTAAGGCACCTCGCACTCACCTAACATTCTCGCATCATTCTAACACGCCATTTCCTGCACCGTCATGCTCTAATTTTGTCATAACGCCATCGCAAATACGATTTGGAATTAACACAAAGAGGACCTAAACATGCCTGCTGTCACATCATCGCTATTGTATTTGGAGCAAATCAGTTTGACACAGTTATTGATTATCTTACCCAGCTTCACTAATCATACCGTTTTGATTCCATTCAGAACTACGCACGTGAACACTATATAGAAGAAGGGTGAAGGCGGTTCCAGGGAAATGTTTCGGGGGGGGGGTGTGACTTTCCGACAGGTGGTTACGTTTCAGAATGAATTAAAAATTATGATTATATAGCATATCAGTATATATATACTAGTATTATATATTATATAGTAGTAATATATATATATTACTATATGTATATATATATATATATAGTTTAGGGTATATAATATATATATATGGAGGTAATTTATAGATATCTATATAGATTTCATAAGAACTTTACCATGTTTTTAGATAAGAGTCCTTTTAAGTTCGTTGCTTTATATGGACTGAGTGATTCAAAATATTTTCTTTGCTGAATCTGTCTGAGATCTCGATGATTTGACAGTAAAGCAGGACCTGTAATGCGATCCTCTCCAACACTATTCAGTAAATACGTTTTCAGATGCCTTAATGTAAAGAGGATTTTTTCTAACTGTTTGTGGTTTAATACAGGCTACTGGCTAAGATATTCAGGGAGAGTAGCAATGGTTAGGAAACCTTTCTTCACTAGGCAAGCACGATGGCAGGTTTTTTGGTTGTTTTAATTTTCTAGCAGCCATTACGACTGCAGAGAGACAACACTCGCTACCTTTTAGTGTATCCTAGTGGGGTCTGGAAGGTCGGTCTTTATAGAAGAGGATGCTTTTTTAAATATAAATTATAAGGTACAGGTTGCACGTTTCATGCAAGAGAATTGATAGTCAACGAAAGAATCAGATATGAATAGAACGGAATAAAAACTGGATGCGCGGGTAATAAGACGGTATCTGATGTAGGCACAATTACAACAGAACGGTTTCTGGAACATCGTAGTTCTTGGAATTGTTTATTTCAATAACGTAAGCGTGCGAAATTACATTTTTAGCTTGTTGTGACTATGGTTTAAACTCTGCGTCTCATTTTTTCTATCTTTTTTTCGAGAAGTTGAATAATGTCTTTCACTAAGTTTATTGGACTGACAATGTCCAAATGGACACGTAACTGTTTTGACAGGGTGTAGGTTATTCCAAGAAATTGACTACGTAAAACGAATAATGTTATAAATAAATTACTGATTGAATTTAACAACGAAGTAACTTTCTGTGATAATCACCAGGCCATTCTTTTTATTTCTTCCAATGACGAAAGTATTGGCTAAAATCTCTTTAAAAGGAAACCGTTAAGTGCGTTCACACCATCTTTGGTCTCGACATCTTTTTGATCGCTCTTGTTATTTTGTCACTAGAAAACTCTTGTCTGGGTTAATTTCTTCCGCAGAAGTTTTGTGCGCTTGCGGACTCGGAATGAAAAAAAAGTGCATATTTCAGGAGATGATCTAGACCGTTTTCGAATTGCTGGGAATGAATTTGTAGAAGAGGTCGAGAGACATAGACTTAAAGAAGTGACGCTAAGCACGCAAAGGGTGTATAGAGCCTTTAGGAACTCATTCGCGAATGAAGCGGATTGCAAGCTCCTCGGACAGTTCGGCTGCTCGATAAGGGAAGGAGGCTCCATCATATCCTGTGGCCTCTCAAAGGCGAGTTTTTTTTTTGTATTTTAAACCAAGAAGCCAACGTCTCTCCCAAAATTACATTTGCAATGAGGCATATTCCTGAATATCATAACCGGGAAAAAATGATAAATACCTCTTTAAAGGTAACAAAGGAGTATGATCTCCATCACACGACCCATCGGTACCTTACAGAAAAGTGAAACTGTTCTGTTTCTGGGAAATATCCGGTTTGTGTGTCCCAATGCAGCTAATGCTGCAAAAATTTGGCTTTATTACTTCTTCCACTAATTTTCTTTTGTGATAAAGTGACTAAATGACTGGTATGATTTAGTATTTTGTATCATGCAGGCAACTCGGAGTACATTGATATTTTGGACGATTATGAAGTAGAGGGGTTTTCAAACATGTCACTCCATCTTGCTCGGGAAACTAACCTAAGAAGGTTTTTCTAACAATTTCCGCTATTTTCAGTGGAGTTGATAATTCCAATCAATAGTCAAAGCCCTGGTGATTTAGGAGAGTGGGAAGGACTTGGATGGCACATGGAACGTAGTAGGTTGTTGTCAATTAGATATAAAATTGGTAAGTGAGTATACGTTTCTGCTATGGGATGTCGGCGATTCATAATTGTAATTCTGTAAGAAGAGCAATTTTGAGTGTCCGAGGAGGTTGTGTGTCTAAGGAATGCTTTGCAATTTTTTTTCTGAAAAAGTAAGAGCTCTGTCAAGTTTAGTTGTTATAGTAGTATGAGTCTATAGAAGGTATAGGGTAAGGTGAAAGATATATATATATATATGAGGAAGTATATAATATATATTGGTAGTATCAGTAATAGGTAGGTGTTTGATGATGTATGTATATATATATTAGTAATATGATAAAATATATGATACCTTATCTATACAATAAGTATATGATAAGGGAATATAGTATAAGATCAAGTCAGTGAATATACGGAAGCTAGATCGAGAATGATACAAAGAGAGATTGGTAGTTTAAAATGATGGATGCTCTTTGGATGGATGGGGATGGTTAAATGAATACATTATGAATGAATGGTTGCATTACACGGATAGAGTGATTGCATGATGATATGCTAAAGGATAGATGCATTGCTGAAGCATTGGAAATAGATTGTGTGGGCTTACAGCATTTCAGAAAGTCATGCAAAAGACTAAACATCACTCCAATATAAAGACCAAAAGAGAAATTCTAGAAAGCTAGTCTTGGGCTTGCTCTATCGCTGATCAATTTTTACTTATTCAAACATCTTTTTTATTTTTGTTTAAATTTGTAATCATTATCATTATTTTAAAAATTAAACTTTTTGGCACAACAAATTATTCCTCCATTATAATTATGAATGTGTAAGTATTATATGAGCTTGTATGAGATTAACTATCACAGTATAGTATCTTCAAAAGCTTCTCTGTATGTTGCTGTTCGATAACTGACATGATGGACACAACTAACATGGTATTTTTTTGAAATCAGCACACACAAATTATTTAATATATATATGTGTGTATAAATAAAACTCATCATAATTTTTGCTGAAAAATGCAAATTTTTCATATTTGAAAACCACCAAAAATATCTTACTACAAACAAATTTATAAAAAGTACTCTTAACGAAATTAGTACTAAAATAATTTAATTAACAAATAAATAAAAGGGCTGTGTACTGTACAAACTTTGTTAAAAATTTTCTATTTTGAAACTTAAAGCTAAAATTATTTACTTTCGAGAGTATATATATATATATATATATAATATATATATATATAATTTAGGTTTTTGAAGTATGTTTTGCTAAATGAACCAGCAACTCCTGGAGTCTGCATCATTGGTCCAGGAAGAGGACTGCAAAGCTTATTCCACTTACATATATTCCCCTTTATTTTCTTCATACTAACCAGTTATTATCATTGATAGGGGCTCGAAACAAGATAAAATCTATATCACTCCACTTTCTTAACGTTAAAGATTTTGCAAAAGCTATGAAAACGACCGAGACTGATACTTTCAATCTCGTATGTGGAAAGCTATGTTATATATCTATATATATATATATATATATATATATATATATATATATATATATATATATATATATATATATATATATATATATATATAATATATATAATGATTATATATATTATATATAATTTATATGTATATAGAAAAAATATTTTGTATGTGGCTTTGTGTGTGTGTGTTTAGAATTTGAAAGTTAACAGAGCTCTAATTCACACTCAAGCTCTTGAAATATTAAATATAATATATATATTTATATATAATATTTATATTATATATACTATCTATATATATATATTATATAATATAATATATAATATATATTTGATATATATTATATATATAATTATATATATATATATATATATATATATTTTATATATACAGTATTATATATAAGTATATATTATATATAATATATATATTATTATATATATATATATATATATATATATATATATATATATATATATATATATATATATATATATATATATATATATATAATATATATATATATAGAGATATTATTTTTTTTATATATATATATATATAATATATATATATATATATATATATTATATATATATAATACTGTATATATATATTATATATATATGTATATATTTATATATATATAATATATATATATATATTCCTATATATATATATATATATATATAATATATATATCTATATATATATATATATATATATATATATATATGAGCCGAGATGATCTTATTTGTTAACAGATAATTAATTTAATCACCCAGACTCATACTAACATTAATAGGTTGAAAAAAAAAAAGGGTATTTCTTTTTATTCTTTATTAACATCTCTCTTTATTCTGGTTACAGATATAATATAATTTATTTTTAGCAAAATCAATAACAATGTTTATTTAACAATTTACAAATAATATTTGTTATTTGATTCCATTAATTAGAAGAAATTTTCGAAACGGTTTGCAGTTTTCAGAGCGGGAAGCTATTATTTCATTACTCTACTAATACTTATTCACCGTTTTTTTGTTTGTATTTTTATTTATATTATTTCGGATCAATTTATTTCTTTACTAAGAAACCTTACAAAAGATCATTTTGATTGGGACATTAACTACGATAACATTCACCTTAATAGAATATATTTTTATATCAAATAGGCAGCCTAAGGGCAATGATCCTTAGTGCTCCATCTCAGCTAGAATATCTTGGCTGAACTCACGATTTTTTTTCAGACTTGAGTCAAGAAAACCCAGGTGGTAGATGGAGCTAGATTCTGATTGGTTAGTATAATTTTAAATTATAGAAAAAGTAAAAAGTCACGTACATGATCTAATAATATGTATGAAAATTTAGTTTACATAATACACAAAACCTTGTTAGAGGCAATTGAGTACAAGCTTTAGCGATGTGTACCATAATTATGCACATATTGTGTATTGGTTATACATTATGAATATTTTCTTTACATATCTGAATTTTATTAGGACCGAGGTTCAATTGATTGACCTTGGTACACTTTGGTGATCTTGAAGAAAGCCAAAACACCAAGCCTTCTTCCACAAATTTTAATTGTTTATTATTTATTTTTTTAATATAGAGGAGAGAGTAATATTTATTTATTACTCCTTTTTCTTTAAATTAAGGTTTATACCAAAATTTAATTTTACTGTTTTTTAAAAAAATTGGTTAGATTGTTCCGTAGAGTTTATTCCTGTTTAAAAACAATTCTTTCAATTTTTTTCTGTTTAGTTGCTTTAGATCTAAATTAGAGTTGGCCGACGCACCGGGTGCGGTGCGGTGCGTGGTGCGCTCATTTTGGGGTGAGGTGCGGCGCAGTGCGGTACGGAGCACGAGAATATTTAACGGTGCGGTGCGGTGCGGTGCGGTGCGGTGTGGTGCCTTGGATGTGATGGTCTCTCGTATTGATGCTGGTCGTCAGTTTATAGAAAGCCATTCACTACACTGTTGGATACAAAAAAAAAAAATTAGTTTTCCCACCTCTATTATAAACTCTCTACGATTGTTTCTCGTGTCCATAGAGCATACAAGATCTATTCTGTCTGGCTTGCCTTTCACGAGGGATTCTTTTACTCATGTGTTTTTTTACGTTCAATCTTTAACCTTCTTCCCTTCTGGATAAGGTGATTAACCGTTTTCTGCTTAATCTTTTCCAATCAAAATCGTCGATTCCCATGGTCCCTAAAATGGAAATTTATTCCTTACTTTGGTGCCCTTTCCTCTACTCTCAATGCTGAACTCCGGAAGATTTTTTCTCATTTTTTCCAACAATGTGACATCCGACTTGTAACTCTTAATTCTTGCACAGTTGGTTCCTTTCTCAAATTTAAGGATTCATTGCCCTTACTACACAGGTCTTCTTTTGTGTATATTTTCAAGTGTGCCGACTGTAACGTCAGCTACATTGGCCAAACTGACCTTCAACTTCATCTTAGGGGCAGTAAACATCTGGGAGTTTCTTTCAGAAAGAGTAAACCCCTTGTCAATCCTAAGCATTCTTTAGTGCGTGATCATGCATATTATAGTGGTCATGCCACCTCTCTTCTTCATTTTCATATTCTGCGATCGGCACTTCTAAGCTTGATAGGAAAATCCTTGAATCTTTGGACATAAAAAATATGTCTCCTTCCCTAAATGTTTAATGTTCCTTCTGCTCCTCTCCACATCTTGTGACGTCTTATTTTCTTTATTTTCATTTTCATTTTCATTTATATTTTCATACTGATTTTCATATTTTCATGTTTTTATTTTCATTTGTGTTTATTTTTATTAGGGATGTACCGATAGTATCGGTATCGGTATCGGTATCGGTAGTATCGGCCATTTTTGATGGTATCGGTATCGGGTATCGGTTATCGGTTATAAATTTTAATATTTCACACAGATAATGTTGTAAAACGGATGAAAACTTTTAGATTCAATAATAAATCTAGTTCGATATAGATAGCTAGTACTAAGTTATTTATTTTTTTTCTCGATTTCCTTTTTAACTTAGATTTTTAGCGTTTGTCCAACTTGGTCTTTAGCGCAAAATTTACCTATTTGGACAGCCATTTATAATCTTTATACGATTAAAATAATACTTTTTAGTTTGATCAATAGTATTTTTTTTTTTTGTACGTAACATTTTCGTGAGAGCGTGTGAGTGCGTGGGTGTGTTTTTAAAACTTTCTGGATTAAATTCCATATTTTAGACTACTTCGTGACAAATGGATTATGATCGTTTTAAAATTTAAAATGTGAAATATAGGATCAGTGGTGCGTGGGAGGTTGAAAAACCTCTCTATTTTGGATTTTTTTTGTTTAATTGCGGTGTGCGTGTGCGTGTGCGTGTGCGTGTGCGTGTGCGTGTGCGATAGCAGATTTGCACGGCGTGGCTTTCTTTTGACTTTACCGACATCAAAAGCTTGCACCTAACTCTACATCCGTGGAATACACCTCTCTAACTCTAACCCTAATTTTATCGCTTTGTCTGAGACCCAGAGGCTAAGAATTCATCCTCTAAAAAACTAAATATATCCCAACTATAACTTATTTTATAATTTCCGGTTGAAGGGTGGAGTATGTGCCTTGGTAAATATAAACATTCCTATAACACGTCCCGAGAATCTCGAATATCTCCTAACTTCAATGTTCTGGGGCTTAAAATCTCTTCTTCCTTCTACTACAATATTCTTTTGCTTCTGCTACTGTTTCCTCTCTAACCAAGAACAGATTTCATGCCTTTTTTGATTACCTTACTACTTCTCCCCGAAACTGCTTATATCTTCTCATCCAAATACTGAGGTCCTCTAATTTAAGGGATTTCAATGTACCAAACTGAATTGTTGGTTCCTCTCGTACTGATTTAGTTGGGAGAAAGCCGAATCATTCAGCATCTCAACGATCTGGAGCAACTGATTACCTACACACATTCCGGATCGTCCCTAACCGATTCTTGAACACACTTGACCTATGTTTCACCACTGTCCTTCTCTCTATAAATAAACAATCACTTTCGCTCCTATCGTAAATCTGACCACAACCTTAATATCTCTTATTAATTTTAATACTTTTCTCTCCAACATCTCCAACCTGCCTTTGCGATTTTTCTGGCACTTTGATCGGGCCCCGATTGGGGGGCATTGCGTTGCTTCTGACGCTAACTATAATTGAAGTGACTGCTTTGACTCTTAGACGCTTCAGATCTGCCCATAAGTGGGATTGTAATTGTTAATGGGGATGAGCAGGTTTCATTCTCCTTCTTGGACTAAATCTTTTTTCTCCTCAAATCCATGGTTCGATCGGGGTGCTTGGTTCCCGTGTCCTTCAGGCTAAGAACAAATACTTAATCGGGTGTGGGAAAAATTCTTGTTCTGCTATCACTCTTGCCAATTTTCATTCAGCTAGAAATCGTTGCAGGGATACTCTTTCATGCGTTGCAGGACTTTCATTAAACGAAAATGTGCTGACCTCAACAATGGTTCTTCCTACTGAAAAATCTCTCTGGCCTCTTGCCAAAACTATCTCTAACAACTTCTGTAAATCATCCTTCTCTCCTCTTATTCGCTCTGATGATTCTGTGTTAATTACTCCAACTGAAAAGGCCAATCATACTCTTTGGCCTCCTATTTTCCTCTTATTCAACCCTGGACGGATTCTGGCATTTCTCTTCCTCCTCTTCTCCTCTCAGGTGTCCTTGCCTTTACCTGTCATTTCATTGGATTGGGTGCGGGCTCCTGAAATCTTGAACGTTAGGAAGGCGGGGTGGCCCGGTGGCATTCCTCTCCCGAGTTTTGAGGAAGTGTGCTTTCGTGCTGACCCACCCCTCGTTCAACTATATTTCTCTATTCCTCAATACTAGCACTTTCCCTCAGTGGTGGAAGCGCGCATAGTCCAGACTATTACGAAAAAAAGATGCTGTTCTGATCCTTTAACTATCGCCTATAGCTCTCACTTGTATTCTTTCTAAGATCTTGAAACCCCTTCTAACTCTCAACTTTCTTAGATCATCGGGAATCTCTTTCCCTTCTTTTTCTTTCTGATTACCAGTACGGCTTTCGGTGCTCGCGATCTACTGGCGATATACCTTTCCTATTTTAACCGATTTATGGTTTCTCGCTCTTAGGAACTACGGGAAGACTTGCTTGGTGGCACTTGACATATCCAAGCATTTGCCGGGTATGGCACGCGTCACTGCTCTCCACGCTCCCCCTCCTTTGGTTTCCTTCTTCTCTTTGCTTACTTATGTCTAGCTTTCTCACAAATCGCTCAATATCGGCTGTTGTGGATGGGGCGACTTCTTTTTTCTGTCAAAAGTGGTGTTTCCTCAGGGTTCTGTTTATCTCCTACTTTATTCTCGCTTTTTCATTAATGATCTTTCCACCTGCACATCTAACTCTATCCCTCATATGTCGACTGATTGACCTTCATGTCTTCAAACCATATCAATTTGCTCCCTCTTACTTCTAGAATTGCCTCTCGTCTTAATCTTTCCGATTCTATCTGATCTGGATAGAATTTCAGGTTTGGGTCGTCTCAAGCTTGGTGAAATTTAATTCTTTAAAAACCCAACTACTACAAATCTCTTCTCTCTAAGCACTTACTTTTCTTCTCCTTTCGACGGTTTCCTCTGTCTCTCCTGTTGACAATATAAACATCCTTGGCTTAACATAAACATAAAAATGTTTTGAAAACCTCAAATCAAAGTGGTTGCTATGGGCGGGCCTCAAAGAACCTGGAAGTTCCTGTTTAGAGTGCGAGACTTTTTTCCTCTTTCAGTTCTCCACCTATACAAGGGTCTCATCCGCCCTTGTATGGAGTCTGGCTCTCATATCTGTGGGGGGCGGGGCTTTGGTTTCAATTTGCTTTTTGGTAGTTTGTGAAAGGCCAAAAGACTTATAAAACTGTCCTGTACTTCTAGTTCACTTTGACCTTTATATTTGCGGGGCGCGATGTTGGTCGCTTTTATCCCCTTTTCCTATAGGTACTGGTAGTGGCAAGTGCTCGAGGAACTATCCACTCCACCACACTTACGACGCCCTCGTAGCACAAGGAGTGCTGTGTCGGCAACATGAGTTTTGTGTTGTGTTGATGTTAGTAAAGACTGGTTCACTGCGGTGCTTCTTTCTTTCCTGGCCACCTCTGTTCTGTGGAATTCTCTTCTATCATCTGTGTTCCTACTCAATTTAATCTTCCCCACTTTAAAGCCCGCCTGAGTCTTGCTTATTTTGCGTAATTTGCGTTAGATGGAATTTTTTGAGGCGTTCAACACCCGCTCCTTGAAATGAGCTCTGCCCGTGAGTGGTGGTGCAACTGTAAATATATATATAATATAATATATATATATATATATATATATATATATAATATATTATATATATATATATATATATATATATATATATATATATATATTATAATTATATAATAGGTCCCTTAGGACTATACGGGAACGAAAACAAATAGTATATGAATGT
>JABUQX010022245.1:0-12500 GCA_015478945.1 Trachelipus rathkii
TATATATATATATAATATATATCATAATATATATATTAAAATATATAGTTATAATAGATAGATATATATAGTATATAGTAGATATAATATAATATATAAAATATTGAAGCTCTTATTACAGAAAAAAAGCGAAAGCATCAGACAAACAACTGGCACACATCAAAATAAGAAAAAATGCGAAAGGGGAAAATAGAAGAAAAACTTACACCAATAATTGAACACATATACAGTTATGATATGCAGCAAGGTCTTGCCAATAGATTATATATTACACTAACGCTTGACGAAATATCCAACTCCAAGCTGAAAAGTGGAGTCCGTAATAGCTGAAGCCTTAGGTTTCGAGCAAATGGCGGTGACCAGGTTTTGAAGAACCACTTACTCTATGTCCCAAAAGTTCAATGATATACGGGAGTCCGAATGATACAGAACAGCAATCGTACATCATTTAGTCAGCTTATACAAAAGGATAATATGGAAAAGTTATAAAAACAACCATTTTTTTCACCATTAGCATGAGTGAAAACAACGTGATATTCCCAAACAGAACAGTTTTCAACTCTGATGAAGCTACGGATAGTAGAGTGATGAGTTGATACCTCCCTTTTATCGTTAAGACAGAGAGTTTTGTTTTCATCAATTTTTTCCGGTTTATAGTATCTCAAAAAGAAGAAAAGCATCATGAGCCAAATGTATTATAGAATAGAAAAAAGAGAAAGACTCGGCCTATCCTGTTTTAAACTTACGAAAAATTAAGAGGAAAAAGCGATATGATGAGAGCCCCTTCAATAAGAGGCGATTCGAGAGCATGCAATCATGTTATTCGAGATGAGTATCCTAAACTCTATACACACACATTGCATGTTAGCACATATTTTAAATATATGTCTCTCAGACTCTTCTTAAAAAAAATTCAGGCAATTTGAAACGACTTAGATTCATTATCTGAAATAATGCACTTTTATTTCGATCGAGACCGAAAGCCGCACCAACACTCTACGGAAGATAAGAACTTACAAGAGTTCTAGATAACAAAATAACTAAAAGGATCAAAAAAGATAGTGCGAAGACCAGATGGAGTAACGGCCATGAAGCGGTTTTCCTTTTAAAGAGACTCTTGAGCAATACTTGCATCATGGAAGAAAAAAAGAATGGCCTGGCAAATTATACAAGAACTACTTCGTTGTCTTAAAGTCAAAAATCAAGTAATTTGAATTTATAATAACATTATTCGATAGCATAAATTCTTTGAAAACCTACACCTTGTCAAAACAGTTACATAGTGTCCATTTGGACATTGTCAGTTAATAAACATTATGAAAGACATTAATTCAACCTCTCGAAAAAGATAGACAAAATGCAGACAGAGTTTAAAACATATCCACACCAAGCTAAAATGGGAAGCGACCAGCTTTGGTATATGAAAATAACAATTCCAAGAACTACGAAGTTCCAGAAACATCGTTATAATTGACTACATCAGATCCCGAATCATACTTACCGCATCTCGATTTATCCCTATATTGAGATGATCTGATTTTTCGATTGACTGACTCGTTTCCTCGCCATTAAACTCAAATCATTCACATTCAGTATATTTTACCCAGGAAAGTGCAATGTCACTTTATAACATATTCAAAAAAGCATACCTCATTATAAAAGAGGACTTTCCAGACCCTCACAGAGATACATCTGGCAGCTTAATGGCTGCTAGGAAAATGAAAAAAACCAAAAACTGCAATTGGTGCTTTGACATAAAGTGTGAACAGAGAGGAAGTTTGCTACATGCCTACTTACCTGGAATATTATCAGATATTGCCTGTATTCCACCGCAACCGAGTAGAAATAACCATTTTCGAGCATAAGGGGCGTCTGAAAACGTATGTTGCGAATAGTGTGGACAGAATCGCATTACAGTCTCGCTTTACGTCAAATCCCCTAAAAAAATTGCACTGTCGATAATTTCAGGGGACTGAGAGACCACCCCTGGCTACCCCCATGAATATATATAATAATTATATAGATTTATATATAATCATAGATATATATATATATTATATTATATATATATTAATATATTATATATATATATATTATAATATATATATATATATGATATAGTATATAATATAGATTATAATTATACTATATTAATATTATATAATATATAGAATATATAATTAATATTATATAATAATAGCTATATATATAATTATATCTATAGAGAGATATATATAGATATATAATATTTATATATATATATAATAATATATATATATATTATATATATATATATATATTATATATATATATAATATCTATTTACTATAATATAAATAATAATAAGAATATATATATTAATATATATATATATAATATATAATTATATATATAATATTATATATTATAACTATATTATATAAGTATATATAATACTATAGTTCTATACTATATATATACAACTATATACAGTGCCCTATAATCCATCTAATTCCCCCTTAGCCAAAAAAAATCACTAAAGCATATTAAACATAGATAATATAAATATAAGTGAAAATATATATAATATAATATATATAATATATATACTAATATAATATATATATATATATATTACGTATATATATATATATAAACTTATTATATATATATAGATATAATTTTTTTTCGGTTTTGCTTCTGTCTGCCGCTTCTGGAACCACCAATAGGCTCCTAATGATTCGCACAATAGCATTTGCTAAGTTTCTAGCGGTAAGGAGGCCCATTTATTATATATATATTAATATATATATATAAATAATATAATATATAAGATAATATAATTATATATATATATATATATATAAATAATAATATATATTATATATATATATATATATATATATAATAATAATGATATATAATATAGGGAGAAACGTATACTATTACCTTTTATAGCTAAAGTAATATTTAATTATTAAGTTTTATAAATGAAAGTTAAATATAAAAGTATGTAAAATTAATAGGGAAAATATGTTTTAAAGTGAATTCGAAAACTATAGTAAACATATCGTAGTGATTGCTTTACAGACGTATGATTTTACAGTTTAGAATACAAATATAAATTCTTTTAGAGATTACCTATTAGTGTTTGGAGTAGATGTCATTTCTTATAAGTCTCGAAAAATGCCGTTTGTTAAATAAAATGACTATAGAAGGGATAAGCTGTATACGATTAAAAGAGTGACAAGTGAATGACAAAAAAGTGTCATTAAAATAAAGTGTAAGAAAAATTGTTCAATTATAAGGAATAAAAGGTCAAAATTCATTGTCCAAATGGTCCGAAATTATATTTCTGTACATTCTGCCCTAGAGTTTGGTTTATAATTTTTTTAACTAAATAATACGTCAAGAACGCAAGATGGCAGATCAGGTCTCTCGCCTACCGGGGAACGAGAAGAAGAGACATTTCCCCCCTCCGGGGAGGGCCCGGAACCCCCGCTCATTAGTTATGGGGTGTCGCTGGGTTCCCCCCCCTCCCTACGGATGAAAAAAGTACCCCACTTTTCCCCGTCGGATCATCCCCACTGCCGTGTAATACCTTTACAATATATATATATATATAAATATATATAGTATATATATAATATATATATATATATATATATATATAATTTAATATAATATAGTATAGATATATTATATTAAAATATATATATATAATATAATTATAGTAATAGTATATAAACTAACTAAATAACAATCCCTAAACTAGAACAATATTTATGGTCACATAGAGATACACGTACTATTAATATTTGGGTAAAGATACTGTGAAAAAGATCAATAAATAGACTTTGTCCACATATATACACCATATTATATTTTATAAAATATATATATATATAGATATATATATTATATATATATATTAGTTAACATATATATATATAATATTATATATATAATATATTTAATAATAATATAATTATATAATATTAAAGTATATATATATCTTATATATTATATAATAAAATGTATAATATATATATTGCTGACTGTGGTCGGAGAGATAATTAATAAACAATAAAAAGGAAACAGAAGCAAACAGGGAGACCAATACTAAAGAATATTTATACTTTTTAAATAGCTATTCAAATGGGTCAAAAAATTCTAAAAAATTTTTGTATGTAAGTAAAGGAACATGATGACATATGGAGTTTATGCACACACATTATATATTCTAGATCCACATACAATAGCCATTTTAATCAAACAGAACAATAATTAAGTAAAGAATTTTTTCACAATTTTATTGTGAAAGCAAAACATGGAATCCAAAACCACATTTATAATAAACCAATATTTTTTTTAACGAAAATAACGAAGAGGAGTATACAAAATAAATTTTAAATCCAGTTCTTTTTCTGAAAAATTTATATTTTAATATAAAACAAATGGAACAAATATTTGAATATTTAGTAAAAGTCAATTATATAAATGTTAAAGACAAATTTGATTAAAAATTAAAGAACACTTCAAATATTTCTACGATCTTTTGTTGGAGTTCCACGCAATGCCAATATGGAATTATCTTCCATGTTCTGTGTTTTCTACAAACCCCTTCTGCTATTCAAACCTTCCCATGAACGATTGCAAAATTTGAAGAAAAAAATTCTGTGACCACAATAACATGGAATCATGGGGCATAAAGGGTTGTAGAATAATAATAATAATAAAATAATAATAAATATTATAATTAATAATATCAATAATCAATGAAATATAATAAAATATAATATAATAATAATAATAATAATAACCGAAAATAAATAA
Source organism: Trachelipus rathkii (assembly GCA_015478945.1). Taxonomy (NCBI): domain Eukaryota; kingdom Metazoa; phylum Arthropoda; class Malacostraca; order Isopoda; family Trachelipodidae; genus Trachelipus; species Trachelipus rathkii. The sequence continues at coordinate 4,816 of JABUQX010022245.1, forward strand.
TAGATAAATAATAATAATAACTAATTAAGTATATATTATAATATAGTTTAAAATCTTTATATATATATTATAGATATAGGCTATTATATAAATATTTGCATTCATTTTCCACCCCTATGGTCCATGTCGTTGAAAAGCTGATCTAGACAATATTTTTTATATATGAATTTCTTATAATGTAGAGAAATGCTTGTTTGAATCATTTTTCTTAATAAACTATGATAAAACTGTTGGTTGCACTTTATTATAAGTTATATTAACAATTACAGATTTAAAACATTTCCAACATTTGCAAAATCTAAATTTTTCACTTCCTGTGTTTTTTTTAATGAATTATAACTCGAAAAGTTTCTTAATCATACAATTTTTTTTATAAAAATATCAAATTTTTGTTCAGAAAGAGCTCAGAGAAGAAATAATAATCAATGTAAAAATTTTTTTAAAAAATTTTTAGAAAATAGTTAAAATTCTATTAACATGTGAAATGGGAGGAGGTACATTGGCCCTCACAATTATTGGTATGGGGAACTTAGCCAGTTCGTGAGCTCGCTTATCATTGTTTCGCAAAGTAAATAACAATATAGGAAAAAAATTATTCTGTCTAGCAATATGTTTATTTTAAATTTTTTCTTCCTTTAATTATTTTTTTTTCATTTCTATTTTCATTTTTTTTTCATTTTTTTCATTTTTTTATTCTTTTTGTCATTTTATTCAGTGTTTTTTTTTTTTTTTTTTTTACAAGACTTAAATAAGATAAAAAAAGTTAAAAGAGTTATAAAATTTAAATTTAAAGCTGTATTTAAAATGATCAGGCACTCAATGCTGAGGACAAGTCTGTTATTTCCCATTAGTACATTGAAATTGTAATAATAATCCCTCTAATTACATTAAATCAAGAGATTATATATATAATAATTAGTAAGTATATGAGTAATAGTATAAGTTATGTCTGTTTTATAGGACCCCAATCAGAATGCCTTGCAATGTTCTAAGTTTTATTAAAGTTTTTGTTCCAAAAAAAAGAATTTTCAATTTTTTAATTATTTATTATTTAGAAACGATAGAGCAATGCTAAATGAATTTTAAGAAAAAAACAACACCAAACACTTCACTTTTTGAATAAAATATATATTATAAGAGATCCTTTTAATATGATGACCTCGTTCTTATAACTAGTTGAAAACTCAGCAAATAATCTCGGAGTGACATAACCTAAATAACTCTATAAGCAAATCAAAATGTATGGTCCAATTAACAACAAAAATATACGGTTCGGTAAAGACTATTATTTCCTAAAGCGAATGGACCAAATTGGCCCATTCTGGGTAACATGTTGTTTCTACACCTGTTTACCCTCCTCACCCGGTAACACACTCACAATATAGGTAAATAGTGGGATATTCAATAGACATTGTTTGATAAGTTGCGTAGTTTACTCATCATAGTCTTTGATAAATTACATAAGGATATATATATATAAACTATATTATGTATATCTCTCGAGATTTGATGGAATTAATATTTGGCCGCTTATCTACATTGTGGCCCACCTCTTATACCAAATACTCGCTCCGTTTACTTGTCAGGAAAATTCATAAATATAAGTGATCTGGGCACAACAGAATATTTGTATTCTATTGTTAAGGATTTTTACGTTTTTTATATATAAAGCTCATAAGTATATATATATAACTATATAATTAATTATATTTTAATATTAGTATAATATTTTTAATTATAGTTTATATATAGTAGTTTTATAAAATATTATTATTAGCTTATTATTAGCTATGGTATAACTTATATAATTTTACTTAATAACTGAAAAACTAATGATATATGTAGCTATATATATAATATACTATATTAATATTAAGACATTTACACGGTTAAAATATGAAGATTAGTTACCTTCATCTTCTAGGTGATACTGTAGAACTGAACGATTTAAAATGTATAATCCATGTCTTAAGAGAAAATCTTCTTATTGTGGGATGTGAAGGACGGTCATCATTAAGTGAAATATTAATATTATACCTTAAGAACCGTGATACATGTAATTCGATAGAAAAGTGCCAATTCCATTACTCTTATTTATCCTGCTTAATTATTAGACAGTATAAAAATAGCGCGGCAACTGATAAAAGTTGTATTATAAATTTAAACCGACAATGATTCTTGTTTATGAAATTCTCGTAAGACAGATGATTGTGGGGCTGAAACAAAAATTAAGAGTTACTTGGTTAAATAGAAAGAGAAGGAAAGAAAGTAAGAAAATTTTTATGTGATTATCCAGGGATTAAATTTAATCATGGGAACTTTGAAAGTAGGCAAAAAATAATATATAAAATAAATTATTTATCAAAAGTTTTTTTTCTTCCTCTTGGGAAGAAAGTAAATAACATTATATATCTGCAAGCTAACAAAGGAGCTTTGTTTGAAAAATGGAAAAAGTTGAATGGGAAAATTTAAGCCAAATTAAATGACAACAGATAAAGTAATATAGAGAGAGAAAAAGGAAAGGTATAGAATGATTAATGTGTTGTGTTGTGTGTCAGAAAGATCTACTATATTTTTGAAAAAGAGAATCATCTTTTTGAAGATATAATTGATTAAGAAATATATATATAATTACTTATTTTAATATAAATTATAAATTAATTATATATTTTAAATATATATATATATATTATATATTTGGTAGTTATCCAAAAACTACAAGTATAAAGAAAATTTTTATTTAAATAACTTTGATTGAGATTTGTAATACTAAATTGTTAATTTAAAAAAGAAAAAACTCGTATAATTATTTATATAAATTTTGTAAGCTGATGTGAGAAGTAATACAACATTTGAGTTTGTAATACATTAAATATATATATATAATTTAGTTTATTTAGCCAACTTTTGATTTTTTTTGAAGCATAAAAAGTCTTTAATAATCAATTACTCGAATTTTTTATTATTTAATGCAAATGCTAAAACAATATCTGAACTATAAGGAAAAAAATTTCTTTAAAAAAAAAAAATAATATGGGAGTGATGCTGCGTGGTTCCCAATCGGTTTTGGGAGCTTTAAATTTTTATTTCCTCGACTAAGACCTTTATATATACCATTTAAGTTTCATTAAAATCGATGAGCATCAGATGTAAGTCGCTGTCTGATTTGTCAGAGAATGCTCCAATTTTTGGAATTGTTCGTCTCAGTTTTCCTAATAAATATAAATTTTTTAATACAAAATGTATATTTATATATTTTTAATGAAAAACAGCCCAATAAACCCCATGGGTAAAGTTATGTAATTCTGGCATTTGTCAGTAATGTATCTGAAAGTTTAGTTCGTGAAAAAATTATATTTCTCAACAGCTGATTGTTAATGTTTTATTTTTTGTGATGTGAAAATTAGACCACATGTCACAATCAGATAAGTCTTTCGACGTTAGTACCTCCTCGAATTTTAAAAATATAAAAGGATTAAAAAGTATTAAAAAAGGTAAACCACTACGAAAAAAAACATTTTACACCATCTCCTCTATCCCCACCCAGTTTTATTGAAATTGGGAACCTCCTTTCTAAACTGATTTCAAGCACTGATTTCAGTCATACATTACCTTTTTTTTTTTTTTTAAACGTTTTACTCTTTCTTTTTTTTAATTTTTAATTTTTTTTCTTAATTTTTTTTAAAAATTGAAGGAAATTGATGAAGACGTACTAACGTTGTCACCCAACTCCTTTTTAATTTAAATTTATTTTTCATCTGGGTTTTTTTTTTTATATATACAGGGTGTCCCAAAAAAATGTACTAAAACATTGACTGCTTTTAGTTTTTTCAGATGTAGTTACTGTAAAAAAATGGAAGGCGATCCACTTAGCTTTGAAAAGAGAAAGTTTGTCCTTAAATGCTTTTGGACCACCAGAAACGCCACTGAAGTACAAAGACGGTTCAGAAGGAGTTCGATAAACCGCCACCAACTCACCGGACCATTGCCCGCATCAGAGAGAAATTTGAAACAGATGGAACCGTTCACAAAGTCAACAAGAAACGTTCTGGACGACCATGGAAATCCACCAGCAAAGGAAGAGCAGGTACAGGAAACCCTCATCCGATCTCCACAGAAATCTCTACGACAAACGGCTCGGGAGACACACATCTCAAAAGATAGCGTCCATCGCATCTTGAAGCGTCTACGCTGGAAATGCTACATAACAAGACTACTCTATGCTCTCAATGAAGACGATCCTGACAGGAGACTTCAATTTTGTGAATGGTACCTGGCTAAATGTGCAGAAGATGCAGGGTTTTCTGGAACTGAGGCCACCTTTATAAATGGCTCGCTTAATCGCCATAATTGTACTTACTGGGGTAATGTAAATCCCCATTTTAAAGCTGAACACCATTTAAACCTACCAGTGGTAACTGTGTGATATGGGATTTCACCATTGCGCATCATAGGACCGTTTTTTTAACGGAGTGGTTGATAGGGAGAGGTACCTAACCTTGCTGTAGGAGTCGGTCGGTCTACACATTGACGAGATGTTTGGTGATAACGACGTGATTTACTTTCAGAAAGATGGAGCACCTCCCCACTACCATCGCGATGTAAGAGCTCCCCTCGATGCTGCACTTCCAAAGACATAGATTGGACGAAACGGTAGTATTGAACACACTGCGAGCTCCCCAGATCTCACGCCAATGGCTTTTTATCCAGATCTCACAGCAATGGAGTTTATCGCTCAAAACTGAGAACGATAAATGCATTGAAATTGGAAATCGAAAGACAATGTCGCGACATTCCAAATGAACTGTTTCGTGTCGTTTGCGACTCCATTGGGTCGCGTTATCAACTGTGTCTGGACAATGGCGGTCATCATTTTGAACAATTGCGAACATGATTCTTTAAATACATGTATGTTCCGTAATTCAAGCCTTTAAACTTGTCACTATGTTCCTAAATAAAGTCTGTATAGTCTTTCAAAGTGTTGGTACATTATTTTGAGACACCCTGTATATATATATATATATATATATATATATATATATATATATATATATATATATATATATATATATATATATATATATATATATAATAATAATAACCATATATATATATATGTATGCTTGTAGATCAATGAAAAGCTATGTAATAATAATAATATGTGTAATATCTAAGTGCAATAATGTGTGTAATATCCTGTAATAATAATAATAATGTGTGTCTGTTTATTATGTCTTTCATGTAATAAAGTAATAATATGCATCAATAATAATAATGTAATAATATTAATAGTAATAATAGCTCTTTCTTCTTTCTTTCTTTATGTATGTAATAATAATGTGTGTGTATGTGTGTGTGTGTGGATGGATGTGTGTGTGTGTGTGTGTGGATATATAAATTTCTCTGTGTATGTGTGTGTGTGTAATAATAATAATGTGGCATGTGTAATTATCAAAAGGGTAGTAATGAGTAAATCTCCGACACTCTTTCTATATATAAAACTGAACGTATCCCGTCTAATAAAATCTTATACATATGCATTTAAATGTATATATGTAATAATATGTAATAATAATATGTGTGTGTATAATAATGTAATTGTATTAATAATGCTATGAGGTAAGAAACTCTGCATTGTCCTTCCTTTGTTTAAAACGGGATTCCATCCATCCATATCCATTTCTATATATATTTATATATATGCTCACTATATATATATATATATATATACTGCTCATATATATATATATAATATATATATTTACTTGTGTATATGTATGCATATATATGTATGTCGTATTGTATGTATGTATGTGTACTGCATGTGTTATGTAATGTTATATTCTCTTTAAACTTGATACAGCTGTATATATGTATATGTATGTATAAATATATATATATATATATATATATATATATATATATATATATATATATATATATATATATATATATATATATATATATATATATATATAAATGTATATATGTATATATGTATATATATACATATATATATATATATATATATATATATATATATATATATATATATATATATATATATATATATATATAGCAATAATTATTTACTAAATACTGAATAATTTCCTCACTGCTTTCACATAACACTCCTTGTCCATCGATTAATTATTTATGCAGAACTGTTTCGTTAATTGAGAGAAGTCTAATTATTTTCCAATAGTTTGCCGACTCGATTCAAGTTTTGAGAGGAAACCATTAGTAAGTGAATTTATATGCTTTGTACTAATGAGAATTTAAATTGGAAATTCATTGAGTAAATGAAGGTGTAATTGTTTTTATTTTAATTTGAAGTTGGAAGGAACTTGAACTTTTTAATGGACTGTTTCTTTTTTCAAGAATATGAGGACAGTAAGTTTTTATATATTTCCTGTCTGATTAAACTTAATTTACATTTATTTCTTTATTTATTTATTTATTTATTTACTTATTTATTTATTTATTTATTTATTTATTTATTTACATAAATATTTTAACTATTTGAGCAAACAATTAAATTATTAAATGTTTTTCAATTTTTCTTTTATTGCCGTTGAGAAATTGTATTAAAGAACCTGATATATATATATATATATATATATATATATATATATATATATATATATATATATATATATATATATATTATATATATATATATATATATATGTATATATATTTATATATATATATATAATAATAATATGTATGTATGTGTAATAATAATATCATGGTAAAATTAATTATATGTAATAATATGTCAATAATAATGCTCTTTCTTTCTTTGCTGTGTGTGTGATTAATAATAATATGTAATAATATCAATATGATGTAATAATAATATGTGTGTGTGTAATGTGTGTGTGTGTGTAATAATAATAATATTAATGTGTTGATAATAATGTATTAATAATAATAATAATATTTTTTTCTTCTAGCCTGTGTCTTTGTGTGTGTTCGTGTGTGTGGCTCTCTCTCTTTCTTTCTCTCCCTTTCACTCTACTATATATGTGTACTCTCTTTCTTATATATATATATATATATATATATATATATACGCAATTGATACTGATTCTAGATGTGGATTTATGATTAGTGTTGCAACTTATGATGTAGCATATTTATATGATTCAATATCAGGGTTTGTTTTGTGCGTTCCTCTGTTCCCTACACTATGATGTGACCTTGACACATACGAAATCTCTTTTAAAATTTTCTCCATCCCCCTCATTTTTCAAATTAATTCTCTATATCTTTTAACACTCATCCTCTACCAAACTTCTATCTTTTTTTTCAGAAGCGGTTGATGAACTCGGCTTTTACCCATCATTATGTCCTTATGAGTGAGGCACTCGGCGTCATCCATACTAAAAGTGTGTGAGCCCTACCAATCGTTATAGAGTCGGTTCACATGACCTATTAGCAGGTTTGGTCCTTTTCCCCTGACCCTTCTGGAACACCTATAATAAGAGATTCTCCGCTGCCCAGAGTGTCCTCCGGATACAAACCCCTTGGGCTCGACACGCATGAGGGGAGAACATTTAATTATTATGTAACCATGAATCAGTCAATTTTGCCTCAGGGAAATATGACATAACTCTGGAATTAATGATATACTACTTTGAATAGACCACTGATTTTTAATTGCACTTTAAACTTTAAAC
>JABUQX010022245.1:27500-36074 GCA_015478945.1 Trachelipus rathkii
TAGCAGCTACCGTTAATTTTTCAAATCTATTAATAGAATTGTGTTCCTCAAGTTCTGCAAAAACGAAGTTTTTTCGTATTTTTCAGGAGGAGGTTACGGAAAGATGGAGCGATTATTTCAAGGAATTATCGAACGTAGAGGAAGGGGATGAGGGAATGGATGAAATACACCTGAGAGTAAGACAAGAACATGAGGAATTATGAATGATGGTGGATAGAGGAAGTGAAAAAAGCAATTAAGATACTAAAAATGGAAAAGTACGCCAGGATATAGATGGACTAAAATAATGAACTATTAAAACAGGGTGACGGCAATAAACTAAATGGTTTGACAAGATTGTAAACAAAGTATGGAAGAAAGAAATACAGCAGAATGGAGGAAGCGTATCTTGTCCGATACATAAGTAAGGGGAGATACCAAGAATATTCGAAATTTATACGAGGAATAGTATATGTTGGTGGGGTGATAAAATTATATGGAGAGGAATCTTGGAAAGAAAGATTGGCATGGGGTTGAGGAATCAAGATTAAAAAATGGCAGCACGGTTTCAGACAAGAAAAGTACCACAGACTAATATTTTACATGAAGATGTTAATAGAAAATCATAGAGTGGAATGAGGAGGCGTATACTGATTCATAGACTTGGAAAAGCGCATTCAGACATTGAATAAATAAGAGAGAGACTGTTTGGAGCGTGTTACAAGATCCGAATGTATGCTCACACCAGAAAGATCGGATTGCAGCCATTAAACAGTAATCATGAAAATCAAATTAAATACAGGTTAGAGGAACCAGGAAGAGAGAATGCGTTTGAAGTGTACTGTCACATTCCTCTTTGCACTTTACTGGAGAGCTGCTTAAAAGGAATGCATCAAGGCAGAAATAGGGAAAACACTTTGGTTTATGCGGATTATGCGGCAGTGATAACATCAGGAGCTCAAGACTTGCAAAAAAGGGAAAAAAAAAAGCCCCCCCCCTTGTTTTTATAGATGGAATGAGGTACTGAAGTTAATGGGCATGAGAATAAACAGAGAGAAACGGAAATAAATGGTGATTGCAAGAGAGAGGAAGAGATAATAGTGAGAAATAGAAGATATTAGGCTTAAAGGCAAGTGAATAGATTTAAGTATTTGGGCGTGGTATATGATGATCAAGGAAGACAAGATGACGAGTTGAAAGGGAGAAGTGGGAGATTTTCACAGAATGTGGGAATGTTATACCCATTGCTAAAGGAGAAAGGGATACCAACAGAGGTTAAAATATTAATATATAAAGCAATTCTGAGAGCGATATTGTTGTATGGATCTGAATGCTGGTCATTGAATATGATACAAAAAAGCAGATTAGAAGCTATGGAGATTAGAGTACTTAGACTCATTAGAGGACAACACCCCCTCCTTGAATAGGGCTCTGCCCTTGAGCGGTGGTGACAACTGTAAAAAAAAATAAGTCTGTATCAAAGAAGCGGAAACCCTATCAATTCTCTATCGTTCTATATTTTTAACCGCCTTACACTCCGAAATTTTTAATATATCACTGACAAGAAGATTTGGGCATCATAAATCTTCTAATCTTATCTCCTATTGCAGTACAGCTTTCATAATTAGGGCTTTATTGGTAGTGTTCTTTCCCTTTTCTTTGGCAAATGATCCTCTATTCATTGGCATTTTTGTGAATCCTTTGCTGTAGCGCTGAACAAGTAGAAAACCTTCGATACAATCTACCACAAAGCTTTTATTTCCAAACTTCTCTCTTTCAAATCTATCTTTTTATCGATTTTCTTACCAGTCGTTCTATAGTTGCTGCTGTAGAAGGCTACCGTTAATTTTTCCAATCTATTAATAGAATTGAGTTCTTCAGGTTCTGCACAAACGAAGTATTTTCGAACTTTTCATTAATCTTCTCTCTATGACTTTATTGCCTATTCACTCCTTTGCCGAAGACTCCACCTCCATTAATAATTTCATTTTGAAGATGTCCCAATCAACATCAAATACTTAATATTTTGATTAAGTTATCGTAAAAATTAGAAGGGAAATAGATAAATATGAATTAATTTTATTACACAGGAGAAAAAGGGAAAATTAAAAAAAAAAACACACAACTAATAGCATAGTGTTAAAACTAATTCCATTTCATTCATCTTTAATGAATTGATTAGCAAATATAAATTTACATTGGTTTCTGAGGCACATTGTTGTATTAGAGATAATTAAATTTTACAATTTTACAAATTATGTACCGATAATCAAAAAAATAAAAAATACGTAATTCTGTTAATGGTACTTATTACATAACACTTATCGTTAAAGATATCAATTAACTATAAACAGAAATACATTGACGAAAAATGGGCTTCTGAAGAAACGTTTTCGTCCTTTCATCCCATGAAGTACAAGTTTCAATTCAATTTTAAACATTTAAGTAGAGATATAAAATATCAGTTTATATATAATAATATAATAATAATAATAATATATAATATAAATAATAATAATAATAATAATAATAATAATAATAATAATAAATAAAATAATAAAATAATAAAATAATAAAAATAAAAATATTCTTATAATTAAATATAAAATAATATATATGAATATATATATATAATATATATATATATATATATATATATAATTTATCTATTAGAATATAATTATATATATTAATATATTTAATATTATATATATTAATATTTATATATAACTATATATATAATTAATATATATAACTATCTAATAATATATATATATATATATTCTAATAATAATTATTTATATTTTATATATATTATATATTATATATATATAATTCTCCTTTTTATTTTATTATAGATATATAGTATATCTATATATATCTAATAATATATATTATAATATATATATCGGTATATTATTCAGAAAAAGTTTCATATTATCGTTTTTCTTTTCCTTCATATCATGACTTGTTTCGTATTTTTCTCGTTTTTCAGGCAAATTGAAACAAATATTGGGAGATGTTTTGGATGTTTTTTCCTAATAAAACTTTTGGATGTCTTTGCTCTAATGTTAATATAATTATAATAATAAAATATAATAATAATATAATAATAATATAATAATAATAATAATAAAGTGTAATAAAAATTGTATGAAAAATAATAATAATAATAAATAATAATAATAATAATAAGTAAGTAATAAAACAAAAAGTAAATAGCTATTTCTTACCTATAGCAAACCATTCACATATTAAAAATAACTAATACTACTACTATACTAATAATTTAACTTAGAGCTCAAATAACTTAATATAATAATAATAATAATAATAATAATAATAATAATAATAATAATAATAATAATAATAATAATAATAATAATAATAATAATAATAATAATAATAATAATAGTATTTTTCTTTCATATTTACAACAGATCTCCCCCAGATTTAGCATTAAATGTTCGACATACATCATTTTCTTTTACTTAACTATTCTATTTCACGTGTATGTTAAAAATAAATCACTCACAGCCTCCTCTCATACACATGTGCTATCCCGTTACAGTCAAAGAATCCCACGTAGAGCTTCACAACACCGCTACATATCCACTCTGTTGTATCTCGTCAATGTCATGGTTCATCCGATGGACCAGATCAACAACCATGCTTCTCCAGAAAACCACGCCATTTATTAATATTTATCTCTGCTAAATTCACATTCGTTTCCTTCAGAATTTTTTTTAACGAATCAATGCACTTTTTCTCACATCTCGCAGCAGGTCGATTCCAAGCACACTCACCTCTATACATCCGTATACCCAACAGATTATCACGCATTCTTTCCATATGACCAAATCCTTTTAATCCAATCTCATTTATTTTCTTATTCATGTCATTCGTCACACCATACAGCTCCCTAACACCCTCGCTCATCTTGTATTCATCAAAGATTTAATGTACCAGCCACCTTCCAATCACTCATTACGTTCCTATTACACGGCTTCATCCGTTCCCGTCCCATCAAACATATGGCTTAAATATTTACACTCAGATACTTGTTTCAAATGCTTACTATCCAACATTATTTAAATTGCAAACATCCAGATAACACACATCACATTGTCTTATATCATTTACTTTCAGACCCGCCCTTTTACAACAACACCAGTATAATCCTGTCAATTTCTCTCAACTTCTTCATATGTACTAAAACCACAAGCGGGAACCCTCCATTTTTAAATTCTCCTTCAGTCTTATCACTACCTCAAATATTTTCACAACTCATAAATATAAATTAAATAATTAATAAATAATATAATTATATATATTAATAATAATAATAATAATAATATATATATATATTATATATATATAATATATATATATATATATATATATATAATATATATATATATATATATTATATATCATATATAATATATTATATATATTATATATAATATAACAAATCTAACTCAGAGTAGCAAACTATTATCTTTCGTATGTTATATTATTTCGCCCTGCTTTTATGTCTCTATTTGGCATAAAAGCAGCGGGTAAGGGAAAGCATCGCAACAACTCGTCTTACAAACAACATTCTGGAGTTTGATGGTTGTCATTAAGAAAGCAGGATAACTTCCACCTTTTCTTGCAACATGCGTTCAATACTGATAAGTGATATTCTATAAACATTTGTTCCATATGAACTCTATATCACTTTATATATAATTATATTAAGTTATATTATATTTAAGTGGAATTAAGTAATCTGAGTTTATATATTTAGGTTATATGTTGATGAAAAGAGAATGAATGATGTAGAGTATACGTTGGAAAGTTACTGATGGTAGGAAGAAGGCAGTACAATTAATTTTTGGCTGAAAGAAGGAGACTAATCTTGAAGTGCGGTAGGGTTATGCATTAGGGTATGTTAGTACTGGCTGGGATACTTTGAAAAGTAGATTAGGTTAGTAAAAAAAAGTCTGAAAAAGGTTATGTGAATTAGGAGAAATGACAAAAGAAATTATACATGATAGGACAAATCAGTAGTTTTTGTGATTGGAGGTTGGTTGTGGTAGTGATGTAAACGCTGGGCAAATGCCCAGTGGCAGGCATTTAAAATGGGCATTTTTCCCAGGCCATTTTTTGCATTTTCAATAAATGCCTTGCCAAAAACTGGGGCATTTATAAAATTATAGTAAAGGATTTTATTATTAACAGTAATTTGAAAAATATGCATTCAAAGAACACTTATTCATTTTTTTGCATTTAATATATATATATATATATATTAATATATATATATATATAAAATAATATATATATATAATTAATATATATTATATAATATTATATATATTATATTATATATATATATCATACTATATATATATAATATATATATTTATATATATATATATATATATATATATATATATATATATATATATATTAATATATATATTATTCTATATATATATTATATATATAATTATATAATATATATATATATATATATATATATATTATATTAATATATATATATTATATTATATAGGTGATGTACCGATACAGATAAGAGGCCGATACCAAGATACCGATACGATCTCTCTATTATTATTAAGGTGCGATACCGATACCGATAAACCGATACTTTAATTATTATAATAACACAGTAAATAAGATATACAATTTGTGTACTGCTAGGTACATCATATTGCATCCTGTACAACATCAATAAATTTTCAATTTGGTTGTGCAAAGTATATTTATTTTAATTAAAATTTAAAATGTATTTTAGATTAATAATGAAAATTAATATATAATTATATTATAATATAATATAACTATTAATTATGTTAGGTCAGCGGTCATTTTACATATCTTTAACAAGCTCATTTCAACTCTTCTAAATAGTATTCACCTTCTCGCCCTTTTATTATTCCGACTATTGAGAATAATATAATTATAATCCTGTCATTTCGAGGGCATATTGAGACCTCGATCACGGTACTAACTATTATTTATAATAGCAGCTTACAAAAATAAAATTCTCTAAATATAAAAAACTAAAATTTTAATTTATTGTTAACTCATATACTAAAATATATGGATTTGTGATTTTTTTTTTACATAGAAAAAATCACGGATCATACAACAATTAGGTCTCTCTCTCTCTCTCTCTCTCTCTCTCTCTCTTCTCTCTCTCTTTCTCTCTTTCACACACACACACATTGCCATAATCATCCTATTATTCTCTTCTCCTCTCTCTTCTCTTCTTTCTTTCTCTCTTTCTCTCTTCTCCGTCTCTCTCCTTATTTGTTTCGTTATTTTACGTTTTAAGAGTTTCATTACATACTTTACATTGAAGACAATATGAAATTGCAACCACATGGTCTACGAGACTGTCCCTCAGTCCACTAATTGAACAGACACTAAATGCTCAGGTAATTAAAAGTACCTAATTTGTCAATAACTTACATAGTAATATAAATGTTTACACAATGAAAAAGTAATAGCTCAAGTACATGACTACTCAACTACATCTTTTAATAACTTTGTTATCGTCATATTATTCAAGTTTAACTGAACAAAACTCGCCACTTTAGCCTGAGGAAAGTTCTTGACGAAATTTATGGGGGAATTTGGGGCAGTATAAGTAGTAAGGAAAATAGAAATGTGGAGAAAAATGTTTAGCTATGTCATATCAGACTCCTGAAATATTGGCTAAATTGCTTTTTAAATAGCGTCATCTCACCATTTTTTTATGGTTAACATGCATGTACTAACAATATATGATATTTGATTTTTTTTTTTACATAAGAAACAAAAATCACGGATCATGCAGCTCACAAGTTCTCTCTCTCTCTCTCACTCTCTCTCTATCTCTTTCTCTTTCTCTCTCTTCCTCTTCTCTCCTTCTTTCATCGTCTCTCTCTCTCTCTCTACTAATTTGCTAAAGTACATGCTAATCAAACTACACTCTTTAATAACTTTGTTATAGTTTAATAACTACTGAAACAAAAAACTCGCCACTTTAGCCTAGGAAAGTTCTTGAAGAAGAATTTAGTTGGAAATTTGGGGAGTATAAGTGAAGTTAAAGGAAATCCGGAAAATGTGGAGAAAATGTTTAGCTATCGTATATCTGACTCCTGAAAGATTGGCAAAATTGCTTTTTAAAATACACGGTAACTAGCGTCATCTCACCATTTTAATTTCTTTTTTCGCATCATATACTATATATATATATATATAATATATATATTATATATATTATATATATATATATATATTATATTATATTATAATAATATATATAAATATATAATATATATATATTATCATATAATATATATTTATATATATATATTATATATATATATATATCTATATATATATATATCATATTTATATATAATATTATATATATCAAGTGGGGGCTGTGAACCGACATAGGAGGCACTTCAATATATAATATATTATATATATATATTATTAATATATATATATATATATATATTATATATATATATATATATTATATTATATATTATATATATATTATAATAATTATATAATAAAACTTTCCTCCTATTGTCTGCTGTTCAACGCGGGGTATATATAATAATAAAAGATTTTCCGTATTTATATATAATTCTACTGACAAATTTCCTTTCTTGACTGTAAACATTAAATAATAAATATAATTTTAATATAATATAATTTTAAACATAACAGCTTGTCAATCTCCATATTAATAATTAAATTTCATAAAGCTACATCACATACGGGACAAAACAAATGACAATATTTAAATCTGACAAAAATCCCTCTCTCTCTCTCTTCATCTCTCTCTCTCTTCTTCCTCTTCCTCTCTCTCTCTTCTTCTCTCTTCTCTAAATATATATATATAATATATATATATATATATATATATATATATATATATATATATATATATATATATATATATATATATATATATATATATATATATATATATATATATTAAAGAGGTTTCTTTTATTTATTTTTTAAAAAAAATTAATTTTGGAGACGAGGCTTTTTTGGAAAATTCTCAAAAAAGACTAAAATAAAGAATAAGGTTTTCTTTTACGTTGCCCCTGAAACCAGATGTTTTGAAAGCATTAATAATTATATCTTCTTGGAGGCACAAATACGAAATTCTCCAGTCAATAATCCTTATGAAAGATAATGTTTCGCAAGAGAATAAATGATCTTAATGTAAAATTAGCGTTCTTGTATAACAATTTAAACATTATTTTAATAGTAATATATAGTAATTTGAATTATTTTATTATATTAGTTGCTTTTATTTTTTTTTTAGAGGATTCCCTTTCGCATGTATATATATATATATATATATATATATATATATATATTCCCATGCGGCTTCATACTGTCTTTATCTATGAGTCACTCTACTCACATGTGTTTCTTGTCGTTTTCTTACTTATGATGCGAAAATTGAAATAAAAAAAAATAAAAATTTATTTTCATTTTCCTTTTATTTTATTAGTAATTTTTACTTTAATTCCTACTAATTCCTTTACTTCCTACTGTTATATA
>JABUQX010022246.1:0-5000 GCA_015478945.1 Trachelipus rathkii
AAAAATAATAATAATAATAATAATAATAATAATAATAATAATAATATAATAATAATAATAATAATAATAATAATAATAATAATAATAATAATAATAATAATAATAATAATAATAATAATTAATAATAAGAAGAAAGAGGAGAAAGAAACCGAAAGAGAAAAAAGAGAAGAAGAAAAGAAGAAGAAAGAAGAAAGAGAAAAGAAGAAGAGGACAAAAAAAGCAGAAAATGAGCAAAGAAAAAAAAGAGGAAGAAGCAAAGATAAAGAAGAAGAAGAAGAAGAAGAAGAAGATAAAAAAGAAGAAGATAAAAAAGAAGAAGAAGATAAAAAAGAAAAAGGAGAAGAGAAGAAGAAGAAGAAAAGAAGAAGAAGAAGAAGAAGAAAGAAGAAGAAGAAGAAGAAGAAAGAGAAGAAAGAGAAGAAGAAGGAAGAAGAAGAAGAAGAAGGAAGCAAGAAGAGAAGAAGACAGAGAAGGAGGAGAAGTGGAAAACAAGGAACTAAAATGACCATGAAGAAAGAAGAAGTAAGAGAAGAAGAAGAAGAAGAAGAAGAAAAGAAGAAAAGAAGAGAAGATATATTATTATTATTATTATTATTATTATTATTATTATTATTATTATTTTAATATCATATTAAACCATATATATTATTGTTATTATGATTGTTATTTTATTGTAGTGTATATTATATTACTTATTATTATTATTATTATATTAATAACTTAATTGTATTGTTTTTGTTATAATATATTATTTTATTTTCTTAGAATTGTTGTTGTGTTTCATTGCTATTGTATTGTAGTGTTAAATCGGTTATACGTAATTTTTTAATTTTTAAATTTTACAATTTTTAACAAGAAGTTTACAATTTATAAAAATTTTTTAAATTTTAATTATAACTGAGGTACTTACTTGTAGAAGTTGCCGTGTAATAATAATCTATATCATATTAATTGTGGACATCTCGTTGGATATAGAATCCAGCATTTAATTTGTTTATAATATTATAACTATTTATAATTAATTCATTATTTAGACAGTTTCTATCAGTGAGAAAGGGATATTGAGGAGAAATTCTAATTATTATTAAATTTAATTATTATTAAATTATAAATTGATTATTTTAATTATTAAAATTATTATAAATTATTAATTATTATTGTAATATTATTTATTATTATATTATTATTATTATTGATTATTATATTATTTATTATTATTTTATTATTATTTATTATTATATTAGTATTATTATTATTATTATATATTAATTTATTATTATTATTATATATAGTATTAATATTTATTTATTTATTATTTATATTAATTATAATATATGTTGCTAGTATTATTTGACATATTATAATGAAATTATTAAATAAAAAACCCGTGATGTATTATATGTTTGTAGAATTCTGACATTTAAATCCTGTAAGATCTTCAAATTGGTCCAATCACTACTGTTGTACTTCTGTTATTAATACAAATGTAAAATGTAAAAATTAATACAATACAAATACAATAATACAAATACAATAATACAAATGTAAATGCCATTCATTTTGCTTGTTAAAAGTATTCTTTGCGCGCTGTAAAGATTTTTTCGTCTGTTTTTTTAAAGTGCATTTTTTCAGTGGTGGATCATGCAGCGTACTCAGCCAACAGGACGTAACTTTATCCACTAACCTTTCTTAGGGCATCCAGAGTAAATGTGCATGTGTTGCCTTCAGGCAAGCCTTTTAATACTAACTTCTTCTCTGACCGATGTGTCTGACATGTAAATTTTCATAGGTATCTGAATTTCACGTGAATGATATTTTGCTAACTTAGGGTGTTTTCGCCTTTAATTCATATGTTTTAACAGCTTTTATAGCCTGCGTTGTCGGAACCGAACGTGGCCTACCAGACATATTGCGATCTTCCATAACTTACACCACATTGTCCTCGTAAACATGATTAATACCGATGGTTGCCCAGAGTCTTGAAATGGTTAACTCTTTTCTTTGCCACACATATAACTCAAAAGCAACCACATCTTGTTTATCACTAACTGAATAGTTATGTAATATCAGCCGACACAAAAAAAGTCAACAAGTTTTAGTGTTCAACATTATTGACACCAGTAAGTTATCTCCTGGATTATACCAATTTCTTACCAAAATATTTTAGCCTATTCCATTCTCTTTGTCTTTTTTTTAAATCTGTTAAATTGTTTTCGTAATGAGAAATATCCTTCTAAATATCTATAAATTTATATCTTTAAAGATACAGTTAGTTACAACCAAGTTTACTTCAATTACTTCATAATATAATAAAATTGTAAAATACATTTTCTAGGATGAATCAAGCACTTGTATATTGAAAGTGTACGATAAAAGTTTACGATGTTTAATATTATCTTTTAATATTTTGGTTACATTTTCAAGCACAAAACTATAAACATTAATTTATATCATCCTCATTACAAGCTGATTAATTTTAGGATAATTGCATAATACTTAATTCCGTAACACTAATACTAATTACTAATCGGTAATGCTAATTAGATAATACTAATTCGTCAGGCTTCATATGATGATATTAGTTATGCATATGCATAGTATGATGTACTATAGGAGTTCGTAGTACGATATCATAGACTTGATATGTCATACGATGAAAACTTAAATTTTTTTTCGGAAGACAATTTCCTGTCAAGATTTATGCTTCATTTTCTGCATTTAATTAATTAGTCGTTGTTATATAATAAAATTATTCGGACTCATATTGTCTTTTTTTTTTCTATGAACTAATTACAAGAAAAAAAAAAAAAAAATTTGTTAGTAGATTTTGATTTAAAAATATTCATTAGCGGAATATTATATATTTAATTGTCTTATTGGATAGCTTTCGAAATATAAACACTTATTATCTCATTCTACATTACATACCAAACAAAATTCATGTCAGATAGGGAAAGTAATTAAGAAAAGCAAACCAGTATTTTTGCATTTCATATGAATAAAAGGGAACATTCTTAAATCTTTGTCGACGGACTTTATTCAATTAATCCCATGGATTACTTTCAAGCTTACTTCTTTCTACAAATTATGTAGTCACGTTAATCTCTTTTAAATAATACACAGAAAGCTTTTAAGCTACCAAGTAAAGTTTTAATCTTCCAATACTCATCAAAATTTCTTTACTACTGACTACTACTTACTACTACTACTACACTACTACTACTACTATATATATTTTTAAAATATATAATAAATAATAATTAATAATAATAATAATAATAAATAATTAAGATAATAATAATAATAATAATAATAATATAATAATAATTAAATAATAATAATTAATAAATAATGTAATAATATAATAAAAAATAATAATAACAATAATAATAATAATAATAATAATAATAAAAGGCAAATAATAATAATAATATAAAATAATAATAATTAATAATAATAATAATAATAATAATAATGAATAATAATAATAATAATAATAATAATAATTAAAAATTAAAAATAAAATAAAATAAAAATAAAAATAAAAATGAAATAAAAAAATAAAATAAAAAATATAATAATAAAAAATAATATAAATTAATAATAAAATATAATTATAATATATAATAATATAATAATAATAATAATAATAATAATAATAATATTAATAATAATAATAGATAATAATTAATATTTATAATAATAATAATAATAATAATAATATAACATAATAATAATAATAATTATTAATTATAAATTATAAAATTAATATAATTCTTAATAATAATAATTTATAATAATTTATAATAATTATATAATAATAAATAATATAATAATTTATAATTATAATTTAATTATAATTATAATATATTATAATTATAATCTATAATTATAATTATAATTTATAATTAATAATGTATAATTTAAATTATTAATTATTAATTTATAATTATAATATAATAATATATATTAATAATATAATAATAATTATAATTATAATATATAATTATATTAATTATAATATAATTATAATTATAATTATAATTATAATTATAATTATAAATTATAATTATAATAATAAATAATATAATATAATATTAATACATAATAATAATAATGAATATAAATATATAAATAATAATAATAAAAAATTAATAATTAATAAAAATAATAATAAATAATAATAATTAATAATAAAAATAAAAATAAAAATAAAAATAATAATAAAATGAAACTAAAACGATTGCTTGTGCATAATGATAAATTGATAAATGAATAATCGATAATTAATAAGAAAAAAAAATTCTAAAACTAAGAACAACTACTAGTTAAGATCTTAATAATAATAATAATAATAATAATATAATAATAATAATAATAATATAATAATAATATTAATTAATAATAATAAATAATAAATAATAATAATAATAAATAAATAAGAATCTATAATAATAAAATAATAATCAATAATAATTATAAATATAAATAATTATAATTATAATTATAATTATAATTATAATTATCACATAATAATAATAATAAATAATAAATAATAATAATAATAATAATAATAATAATAATTAATAATAATAATAACTAATAATAATAATAGATAAATATAATAAAAATAATTAATAATTAAAAATAATAATAAAAATTAAGAATAATAATAATAAAAAATAAAAATAAAATAAAAATAATAATAAAAATAAAATAAAAATAATGATAATGATAATGAATAATGATCATGATAATGATAATGATAATGATAATTTGTTATGCTAGAATAATAATAATATTAGTAATCTAATCATAATAATATTTATAGTAAAAATAATAATAAAATTAATTAATATATAATAATAATAATCAATAATAATTAATATATAATAATAATAATAATAATAATAATAATAATAATAATAATAATATAATAATTAATAATAATAATAATAATTAATAATAATAATAATAATAATAATAAATAATAATAAAAA
>JABUQX010022246.1:20000-45566 GCA_015478945.1 Trachelipus rathkii
AAATACTATTTATACTATATATATATATATATATATATATATATACTATATATATATATATATAGATGGTCATATTTTTTTAATGCTCACAGTATGTAGCTAGAGAACGGCAGGTCCTACAGTAAAACAAATTATATATTTGGAATCAGCCGAAAATTCTAAGGATGGGAATAACTTTTTTTTTTTTTTTTTTTTTTTAACTAAAGGAATACCCTAGGGTAAACCGCAAAGATGGCAGGAGTCGGGTCCTCTCCCTGACCTGGTGGACGACGGGGGACTAATCCCCCTCCGGGGATGGTCTCAGGAACCCCCGCTCTTTGGTCTTTGGGTGTCGCGGGGGTTCCTCCGACCATCCCACCTCCCGGGGTATGAAACGTCCCCCCCTCTGTCCCCCGTCGGCTCGAGCCCCCTAAATTTGGTGAAATAATTTTTTTTTTTTTTGAAAATTTTAAGTTTTTAGGGGCTCAGGCCGACGGCGAAGATGACTCTTCCAGAGAGAGTGGTCAGAAGGCACCACGACCTGTTTAAACGAATTTCAAGTCCCAGAGAAGATGGGTCCCAAATCTTCGAAGTTCGGCACGGTTTGGTATTGCCCCAGTTAAAAAATTGCTAAAAAAAAAAAAAAAAAAAGTTAAATCCATCCTTGAGATTTTCGGCTGTTTAAATATATAATTTGTTACAGCCAGGACTATCTAACACATACTGACATGCTGATCATATATATATAACAACAATAACATGTATGTAATAATAACTTTGCTTCTTCTTCATATATATATATATATCTTTATATATATATATATGCTATATATATATATATATGTATAATAATAACAACTTATATATATATATGTATATATATATATATATATATAAAACTAAAAAATTAAATAAGAAATAGTTGGAGGAAAAATATAAATCAACTCACAAATAAAAAAATGAAGTTCTTTATAACAAATCGAACACAATTTTATTTTATACTCGCGTGTGCAACCTTTCAATACTAAGTATTTTTAGAGGGCAATAGGTCTGCTGCTATATATATATATATATATATATATATATATATATATATATATATATATATATATATATATATAGGTTCTTTTCGGTTAACCCCCCACAACGATATATCGATTATTTTATAATATCATTGTTCCATATTAAAATATAATTTTGCATAACATTTCTATTCGATCATTTAATAATAATTTATTTATTTATTTATTTTTTTTGGTGAAGTTTAGAATCTAGAATCAATTTGTTTAATTTAATTTCTCACAGTGTCTATTAGTGAATTTATTCTTACTATAGTTGCTATTTATGAAAGATGTCTTTAATAAAGTTAGTAAGAGATATTAACACTAAAGAAAAAGTTAGTCGTTTAATGTTGCAATCATATTTATACGAACAGATGTGGAGAAAAAAAAATAAAGGAAATTACCTATTTGAGGAGATATTAAAAGAAATAGTCAAATAATTTCCTTCTTAAATTTAAGACATATAAATTAAATTGTTTAGTTTATAAATAATCGAATTAAATTTATTAAAATAATCGATATATCGTTGTGGGGGGTTAGCCGAATATATAACTATATAAATATATATATATAATTTTAATATATATATATATATATATATATATATATATAATATATATATATTATATAATATATATATATATATATAATATTATATATATATATAATATATATATATATATATATATATATATATATATATATTATATATATTACTGTACATATACGTATATATATATATT
Organism: Trachelipus rathkii; assembly: GCA_015478945.1. Taxonomy (NCBI): domain Eukaryota; kingdom Metazoa; phylum Arthropoda; class Malacostraca; order Isopoda; family Trachelipodidae; genus Trachelipus; species Trachelipus rathkii. The sequence goes on from JABUQX010022246.1 coordinate 21,784, forward strand.
TTTTTTTGAGTCAATTACAGAACCCACCACGGCTCACAAAAAAGCGCCATACTGGGCTGAAAAATCAGCACCATGGGAGGACCCCTGTCATACATGCATTTTAATGTTAAACCCAGAAATCATCCTTGTTGCTCTACGCTGCACTCTTTCAAGCATATCTATGTCTTTTCTTAAATAAGGGGCCCAAACTTGTGCACAATACTCTAATACTGGCCTAACATAGCTATTGTATAGCTTACTTATAACTTCCTTACTCTTGTAAACAACATTACGATTTATTATACCTAGTATCTTATTTGCCTTATTTCTTGCTTCCAAACATTGGTTAGCCACTTTGAGATTACTGCTTATAATCACACCCAAATCCTTTTCTTGGTCTACAGACTCGAGCCAATCACCATTCATGTCATAGCTAAATCCTTTATTCGAGTAACCTAAGTGAAGAACCTTACACTTTTTACTATTAAAATTCATTTGCCACTTATCCGCCCAACCAAGAAGTTTATCAAGATCATTTTGAATCTTTATGCATCCATCATTATTTCCAATTGAAGTTGCTACTTTGGTATCATCTGCAAACTTAGAAACCTTACATTTTAGACCCTGATCTAAATCATTTATATAAATGAGGAACAGTAGTGGTCCCAGTACAGAACCTTGTGGGACACCACTCTTCACCACTTCCCATGATGACTTATTGCCATTTAGCATTACACACTGCCTTCTATTACACAACCACTCTTTAATCCAACCCTGTACCACTCCACCTATTCCACATTGCAATAACTTTTGAATCAGCCTTTTGTGGGGAACTTTATCAAAGGCTTTGCTAAAGTCAAGATAAATAATATCAACTGGTTCTCCTTTGTCAATGCAGTCAGTAACATAATCCATAAATTCTAAAAGGTTTGTTTGACATGATCTCCCCATTCTAAAACCATGCTGAGAATCATACAGTAATTTGTTATCATCCAAATGTTTCTCTATATAACTTTTCAGTAACTTTTCCAAAATTTTTACGACCAGAGATGTTAAGCTAACTGGCCTATAATTTCCCAAATCTCCCTTACTACCTTTCTTATAAATAGGCACAACATATGCAGTTTTCCAGTCATCTGGTACCTCACTAAATGTTAAGGAACCGTTTAAAAATCAAAAACAATGCCTTTGCAATACTGCTACTACCCTCTTTTAGAATTCTACCATATATACCATCAGGACCTGCAGCTTTACTTGGATCAATATGTTCTAGTAGCGATTTAATTTCTTTTACATCAAATTCAAATTCTGTTAGTCTATTTATTACATGTAAACGAGAACCACTAGTTTCCAAACCACCAGCGATTAAAACAAAAAAAGTTGTGTGTACAAATGTACATTTATCTGATATATGTGTGCTTGCGTCTGATTTAAATTCTATAAAAATATGTCAAGAGTATGATAAAATTAACACAGATATTAAATAATAATAAAAAAAATAATCTAAAAAAAAGACTACTTGAATATCACTTATATGGCTTCACTGAAGTGAAAAATTTTATATTTATAATAATGTTAAATCTCACTTCCCTTAAATTTGGGATTTTTAAGTTCAAGTAGCGTTTTATAAAATAGTGGCTCTATAAAGCTTACAAGATCCTATATATATATATATATATATATATATATATATATATTATGGTAATTGTTTAGATATATATATATATATATATATATATATATATATATATATATATTATATATATATATATATATATATATATAATATATATATATATATATTATATATATATATATATATTATGGTAATTGTTTAGATAAAGGGCCTATCTCTCCGATTTCAAAATTTTTGCACAATACTCTGCAAATGTATTAAAATTAAAGATAAACTTAAATTTAAGTGTAAAAAATGCCTTTAACCAGATTTAGCAACTTTTTACCCTTTATATATTAAATGTTAAAATTGGTAATTATTTAGATAAAGGGCTTCACCTCCGATTTTCAAAATTTTTGCACAGTATACTGCAAATGTATTAAAATTAAATATAAAATCAAAATTAAGTCCTAACCTATTAAAACTAACCTAGCCTTACTAAACCTAATCTGACCAAATAAACTGAAAATAAATTTAACCTAACTAAAAAAAATTAACAAAAAAAAAACAACAATCACAGTAAATAAATAAAAACAGTTAAAAAAAACAACAACAATCACCTTATTAAACAAATCTTTAAACACTTAAAACCAAAATAAAAAAATGCGATAAAACTAAACCAATAAATTATTAAGGTCAATCAATAAATATTAGGGGAATTGCTTAAGGTTTTAGTGTATTTTCAGATGATTTGAAAAACTGTCTGTCATTTAGACCTGTGCCTATAAATTTATATGAAATTTTGTTGAATTTGGATTCTTGGTTGCTGTGTGTTAAGAAAGAAAATGTTTTAACTTTATACCTATTAAAAAGGTTATAAATATTTTTTGTCATTTGTGTGTATGTGTATCTTGAAATGAAAGAAGTAAATACATATAAATGCATAGGTTAATATTATAAAAATGCCATTATAAGAAAATGTTCATACTTTATATTTATATATATAATATCAACATTTTCAACTTATGTGTATTATAAACTTTTACTACAATATACATTATTAATGAAAAAAATTATCTTTGAACTATAATGATATGGTCCATTTCATATTGATTCAGAAGATGAAAGCTAGTGGAAGAAGGTGCATGATTTCTGGAATTTTACCTAGGTTAGGTGCAGGTCAGGAATGGGGGAGTAGGGCTTTAGGTGTAAATAAAAGGGTTAGGATATTATGTTTTTCAGAAAATATTAGGTTTTTTGGATTTGTGGAGAGAATTTCTGGATAAAGATCTTTTTTGCAGTAAGACGAGTTCACTTGAGTAATAAAGGTGTTGGCTTTTCAATACCAGTTTGGAGACTTGTTTAGCAAAAAACTAGGAAAAGTTGGGGGTGATGGGCTAAATCTCGATCCAAATAATTGTAATGGTAACTGTAATAGTGGTGAGATAAATAAAACTAGTGTTGTTACAGGTTCAAAAAATGATGATAGCAATAAAAATGGCAGCATTTCGAATATCAAATGCTTTTACACAAATGCTCATAGCCTTAGAAATAAAAAAGATGAGCTGATTAGTTATACCATAAATGAGAATCTAGACATTATTTGCATAACTGAAGCATGGGTTAATGAAGAATTATATGGAGACTACTTTCAGGAATATGAAATAAATGGATATTCACTTTATTTATACCAGCGTAGAGGAAAGAAGGGTGGCACTTTATGTTAAAAGCAATATTCAATCTGTATTAATGACTGACTTTAAAACTAATCATGATATTGAATCGGTGTGGGTAGATATCCTTATGTTTAATAAACTATACAGAATAGGGGCATTTTATAGACCTCCTGGCCAGAGTCAAGAATTAGACGCGGAAATGGTGAAAGAAATTGAGACAGCATGCCACAGTAAAGAAAAAGGTATAGTCATAATGGGTGATTTTAATTTTCCAGGCATTCAATGGAATTCCTTGTCTTATATGGACCATAGTAGTTCTATATTTATAAATTGTACCATATACTAGATAACTTTTTGAGCCAGATGGTCCATGAGCCTACAAGACACAGTGCACTGTTAGACTTAGTATTAACTAAACTATGAAAATATGGTGGAGAGGGGTTTGAGTTGAGGAGAATTTAGGACTTAGTGACAATAATATAATTAGATTTAATATTAATGTGATATCTGGGCCAAATTGCTAAGTTAATAATAAAGAAAGATCATAGATTTCTGAAATGGCGATTTTATCAAATTTTCGAGACATGCTTAGTACAACTGACCTGGGATAAGAGTTTAAAGACCAAAACTGTTTTATCAATGTGGGAACATTTTAAGCAAATTTTAATGGATATTCAGTCAGTAATGTTTTAAAGATAAACCCATTTAGGGTGACAAAGAGAAAACCTGTTTGGTGAAATAGAGAGATAAGAGTGAAAATTAATGAAAAGCGTAGATGTTTTTAAAAATATTCCGTCGTAAAAGGGAAGATGATTTAGAAAATTATAGGAAAAATAGAAATGAACTTAACCAGTCAATAGGAAAGGCAAAGAGAGAGGCAGAAATTAATTTAGCAAGGAATAGTAATAAGGACCTGAAGAAGTTTTTTAGCTTTTATAAATTAAAAGTAAGAATAGGACAATTGGTCCAATTAAAATTGATGAAAATTTAGTAAGTTCAGATAAGGAGTTGGTCAACATTTTCAATGCTTATTTTGCTTCAGTGTTTACTGAGGAAAGATTAGATAATAGTTTGGAGACTAATAGTTCTTGTATGCATGCTACAAGTAGACTTACAGAATTTGAATTTGATGTAAAAGATATTAAACGTTTACTAGACCATATTGATCCAAGTAAAGCTGCAGGCCCTGATGGTATATATGGTAGAATTCTAAAGGAGGGTAGTACCAGCATTACAAAGGCACTGTATTTGATTTTTAAGCGATCTATAACATTTGGTGAGGTACCAGAGGACTGGAAAATAGCATATGTTGTTCCTATTTATAAGAAAGGTAGTAAGGAAGATTTGGGAAATTATAGGCCAGTTAGCTTAACATCCCTGGTTGTAAAGGTTCTGGAAAAGTTGCTGAAAGGTCATATAGAGAAATATTTAGAAGATAACAAGGTATTGTATGACTCCCAGCACGGTTTCAGAAAGGGTAGGTCATGTCAGACAAACCTTTTAGAATTTATGGAATACATTACTGACTGTATTGACAGAGGAGAGCCAGTTGATGTTATATATTTAGAATTAAACAAAGCTTTTAACAAGGTGCCCTACATAAGGCTGATGCAAAGCTATCACAATGTGGCATAGGTGGAGTGGTACATGGTGTGGATTTAAAGAATGATTGAGGAATAGAAGACAGTGTGTACAACTTAAATGGTAATAAATTCATCATGAAAATAAGTGAAGACTTGGTGTCCCGACAGGAGATCAGTGCTGGGGCCATATTGTTCCTCATATATATAAATGATTTAGACCAGGACTTAAATGTAAGGTTTTCTAAGTTGGCAGATACTACCAAAGTGGCCCCCCCAGTTAGAAATAGTGAAGGCTGTATAAAGATTCAAAATGATCTTGAAAAACTTCTTGTTGGGTGGGCGGATAAGTGGCAAATGAATTTTAATAGTAAAAAAGTGTAAGTTCTTCACCTAGGTTACTCAAAATAAAGCCTTTAACTAATAAGTGACATTGGTGGAGTTGCTTGTCTCATGAGCCGACAAAAAGACACCAGCTGTGAATATATAGCGGTAAATTGAAAGGTAAAGCTAATCAGTGTTTGGAAGCAAGGAATAAAGCTAATAAGATGCCTGGGCCTATCAACATACGATGTTGTTTAAACCAAGGGACAAGGTAACGTATACTATAAGATAAATACTTCTATAATAAGCACTATTAGAAGCACACAAGTCAATAATAAGTATAGTGCCACTAAAGTATTGGGCACCCAATTAATATCATAATAAGAAAGACTTAGATTATGCGAGAGAGTGCAGCCGTGAGCAACTAGGAGTAATAACATTCCGGGTTTGAAGGGTAAAGAATATGAGAGAGGCTGAGTGAGTTAGGAATGTTTTCCGTAGAAAGGCGATTAGTTAAGAGGGGACATGATACAAGTCTACTAAAATATTTACATCTATTGATGATATACGGAGAGCAATAAATTCTTCATAGTAGAGCACGGACGGAAGACCAGGGGGCATAATAAGAAAATTAAGAAGAAAGCATGCCATCTTGAATATAAGAAAGAATTCTTTTAGTAATAGGGTAGTTAAATTTTGGAATGGTTTGCCAAAGGAGGTTGTTGAGTGTGACTCAGTTGCAACATTTAAGAAAGGGTTGGATAGGGTATATGATGGGTTGGTATCATATAGTATTATCTAGACGAGGCAATGGCGGGCTTTTAATTATCAGTAGTTTATTAATAATAGATTGCATGTTGACCAATACTTAATTGTTAAGGCTGTGGATGGTTTGGGTATCATAATATATTTTTTTTTTTTCTTCTTTTTTGACTAAGCCAAATTGGTGGATTTTTAGTTACAATAATTTGACAAGCCCTAGGGTGCTTTGTGGATTTGCATGAGCATGATTGTTAGTGAGTTGACTGGGACTGTCTCGATAGGCCCTTGTGGCTTCTTACTGTCTCTATATTTCTAATGTTCTAATGTTCTAATATGTTGACATTTTAGATATAGCCTAATATAAAGATCCATTTTCCAAAAAAAAAAATCAAATCAAATTTTTAAAATTAAACATTAATATTGCATATATGGCTAAATTAATTTTGAATGGAACTTTCATATTATTTTATCAAAGAAATAAGTTGACTTTCTGGTTACTCCCCTGATAATTTATATTGTTCTGGTGTTAAACAAAGCTTTAGCAATCATTTATTTCATTTTTATATATGAGTTTTTAATTAGGCATTATTATTAATTTACAAAATTTAATAATATATATATATTATATTATATATATATATATATATATATATATAATATATATCATATATATATATATATATATATATATATAATATATATAATATATATATATATCAATATCCTATGATGAGGCTTTAAATAAAATTGCACAAAGAAGTCAAATGGATATACATGTTAGGTTTGAAGACTTAACTACTGGTCTAATAACCACTCGTTATCTTACTTCTCAGTTCCTTACCGACACTCGAGCTTAGAATCTTAAACAAAATCTCAAGCAAGTTCATGAAGCAAATGTTGACCTCAATTAAAGTGAAACAAGTAATTTTTTCAATGGATGGACCAATGTCAACATTGAATAATGTTGTCTTTGTTGACAGCAAGAATTTAATACCTGTTCCGTAAGCTCCAAGAATTGATTTGAATTTTTTGGAAGTTGCTCTTTTGCATATTGTCCATCGGAGCTGCTCAAACTGGTCATAAAGTACAATTGTGATTATTAGATATTTAGGGCTTCGTTATTTTTATTCTTTTTTAACGATTTTCGGGCGATACTAAAAGTGTGTTGAACATACTTCAATGGGAAAAAAGTAACAAGGCTTGAAGAGTTTCCTGCTAATTTTGTTTGACAAGATGGGTTGAAAAATGTAAATGCCATCCACAAACAACAGGCCATCATTTGCCTTCGCAAAGCTTCAATGAAAATACCTCCCCACACTGATCGAGTCTCTTTACGTAAAGCTACTGGAAAACCGGCCAACTGTTTGCCGGATGTAGAAAATTTGGAGAATTATGGATAACCTATAATAAAATTTCAAAATGTGTATGATTGGAATAGCACTTTTTTTCCTTTACAGTCATTTATGAGAGATTCATTTTTTTTCAAATCCTGACATCTAGAACCTGTTATTTCGGAACTTTAACAATAGTCGTCTGCCATATTACCTCTGCGACAATAGGGAATAGGAGAGATTGTGCTCGTATGTAATTTGAGAACGTTTTTTCATCGAGAGCGCTGAAGACCATCTTGTCTAAGACACACAAAATTATACCGTCTGAGTCAGCGTCAGAACCTGTTATTTTCAATGAATGTTCCCCTTTCTTACTATGTTGGAAAATCGTATGATAATGAATCTCTCAAACTTAATTAAAATAAAACTAGTTAAGTGAAAAGCACCTCTTCTTAAAAACCTATGCTGACAATTATATATTGTTCATCACAATTTGTAGCTTTATAAGCTCACAAGCATTAGTTGTGAGAGTCCGAATAATGATCAAACTATGCTTAAAAAAGAGCAAAATCTATATCAACAAATAAATCAATAATTTTGGACGAATAAATTTCGCAGAGAGAAAACCTAGTGGTACTGTATATTAAAATATCAAAAGTCAATAGCGCAGTGTAATTAGGACATGCAAACACAAGTACAGTAGGCTGCACAACTCACCAGTTAAATTAAAGGAGATTTTATAGAGAGCAATGTTATAGTGTCACATTCCTTCGCATAATACTAAATTACAGATTTAGTGTAGTACACAGAGAAGTCCTCTTATCATATGAGGTTTCAACCAATGCACTCAGAGAGCACATTAAGCTTGTTCATAGCTCACTGCTTGAGATTTTTCCTTATAAAAAAGGAAATATTCTGCAGTTCTCGAATAAGATCTTGCTGTAACAGACAGTTGTAATATAGGTGTAATGCGTGTTAGAAGAAATAGATACATAATCTGACGATTCGATATGATCGTAATGTGACCAGGTTGTTGAACGGCTTGTAAAGTATTCTTTACAATACAAATATGAGAGGCAAATGTTATTGATAAAACTATTTGATATCTAATTCCTATGTCCTCTTGAATACTTTTGACTCGAAATTAGGTTTTTCTAGATTTGATTAAAGTAAAAGATAAGACTTGAATCCGGAACCTTTATTCCAACTTGATATTATTTTTAAAAAGGGTAAACATTCTCATAAAATAAGAAATTTCAAAAATCTTTTGTTAAACAACTGTGAGACTTTCCATACTTCTTTAATTTCATGGAATAATTGACTTCCTGTATACATAGGTAAGGTAATTTCTCACCACGACATAACTAAACATTTGTACTTATAACAAGAAATTTGCGTGAAGAGCATCTGTTGCTAAAAATAGAGTATTTATCTTGCTGAAGAAATTGAAAATATTATAGGATGGGTTGATTATTTGTATTTACAAAATTATGAAGATGATGTCCATACTTGCCTAGGCAATATGAGCTTACTTATCAGTAGTATATAAGGTCAATATCTTAATAAATATAATTATAGTGCTCTAAAGAAATGCAGTCAAGTAAAATCATGGATATGGTGACATATAATATATAGGAAACTTTAGGTAGCTGAGATTAAAGATACTGGATGTTAAATTTAGAAGCCAATCAAGTTACAGTAAGAGACCGAATCAATCAGGGGTAACTATCATAGTATATTAGATAAAGAGAAAATAACTTTTTCTTAACAGTTTCTATTTAGATTATTATATAATAAGAATTATGATATTTGCTACTTCAAATAGTATATATGTGTGGGCCCTCTCACATATTAAAATATCTCAAATATTAATTATATTTTGTAGTTTTATAATTTTTGATAAATATGAGTATTGAATTTTTTAGGAATTAATATATTTTTTATTTATGAAAAATTGTGTATGATTAAAAGAAAATTGTAAAGGGCAAATTGTTTCCTTATAATTTTATGCTGTTAAATATCGCCTTTTCGAGGTCTCATTATTAGAGACATTAAAGATATCTATTTTATGTATAATATATGATTACATTTAGAAAGTCCAACAAAGGAGGCTATCGAGACAGTCCCAGTCAACTCACTAACAATCATGCTCATGCAAATCCACAAAGCACCCTATAAAGGGGCTTATGAGTATCAATTAGAGTTGGAAAAATAAAGAAGTCCACCAATCAGTGGCGACTCTTGAGTCAAAAAAGCACAGAATAATAAAAAATTGAGTCATAGATTGATATCTCCAATTAGAAAACACTTAATATTGATCTAGCGTTATCATAACTTTAAGCTATATAAATAATTTTGGAAGTCTGTTTAAAAAAGAAACACAAAAATTAATACTAATATTATTAAATATATAGTTATTAGGTCAATCGATATATATTATATAACATGCAATTCTTAAATATTTAAATATAAATACATATAGTTAATAAAATTAAAAGTACTACCGCCAAATTATTGGCCTATCGTATATGTATATATAATATATATAATGTAATACCCTACAACCCTCATCCATATACCTATCCATAACACCTATTCTTAAACTAATTTTGCAATCGAATATACACTCTAACTAACCTCTTGTGGCAAAACCATTATACAAAAAATATTTTAACTAACTACTATATATCTAAATATATATAATATATATGAATTTATCTATATCTTATATCAAGATGAGCATGCTTTACTTTTCACTTAATTTTCTATTAATTATTATTGCACCTCACCTGGTATGATACTTTACTATGATTCACGTTAGTCTCTAATCATTTATTGATCAATAATAATTATTATATTTTAATATTAATATTATTATAAATAAAGAATGTATAATATAATTATTATTATATATTATATAACTTGTAATCTAATTATATATATATATTGGGGCTCACAATAACTCATGAAGAGAGTAAATTTTCGACACGTGATATATACTATCGAGAAAAAGAGCAATATCACCTAACTTGGCTGTAAACAACCTTCCACCTCTCACTACTCATCATAGTTTTCAAATTTCTTCAAGAAAATTCATTTCAAAATTGTGTGAGATCTACAAAATATTCTCACAAAATCATTACCTAAGCTTTCTCTACGTAGACTGCATCTCGATATACTCGTGCTTATTTGTAGATATAATCAACTCTCGTATTGACAGTTTAAAGAACCTTTTGTAATTTCTGTAATGTTGTTACAGTTTCTATTGGTTGTAATTAGTTTAAGATATGTGAACTCGTCCAATGTACTTGTTGGTCGCTAACATGAAATACGCTTCTTACATGCAATAATGTTCGTATCTCAATTGACAACATATGAGGTTATATTTGATTATTTAAAACAGCTCTTTAACTTTTTAATTTATCATTTTCAAAACACAATCGACATTCGCAATTTTGCGAAATTAATTAGTTAATAAAATTTAATAAGATATTGTAATTTCACATTTCTAGGTGACCGGAATGTAAATGAAACTCAATGTTGATTTGGACACAATTCGATATATATTTAGCTATCATAATCTCATGATGTTTTTGCCACAGACAGCAACATTGTGAAATTCTATAAAGCTACTCTACTTTGGCTCACAATCGTACATGGCAATATATAACTCACATCTAAAATCAGCTATTTTTTCGCGTATAGACGATCCACAAGACTCATGAGGTCATATCCTAAATATACTACTACCATTCAATTATATCAAATAAGTTTTAATAATATAGCTTTTTATTTATGAATATAACCTTAAGGTGATAATATAACATATTATTACAACTTTTATTAAAACACTCTCATAATTTAAATAATTCATTTGCACTCATACTTATATCTGGCCCTACTATATATATATATTATAATAGTACTAAGAATTTATAATCAAAGACATTTATTGTGAGTGAGAATAATTACTTTATATTAACTCATTATCCTATCACTATATATTATTACCTTAAACTGTTGGTGGCCACATTTGTGAGTATCAAATCTTGAGCAGAACTCTTATGAATAACCTATGCATATATAGTCTACTAGGTTACATTAAAATATCATTTATTAATATATATATGATGAGAATAACAAATATTAGGCCTAAGCATACATGTTCCTGTTAGGTGGAACTCAACCATCTTCAATATTATTTTCGCTGGGAGAGTATGTAATTATAATTATATTTATATTATATACATATACAACTTACTCACTTTTAGTATGTACAATAAAAATAATATAATACATATATATATATATATCATATACTTCATAGCTTTATATTATCTATTCCATACTAATAAATACCATATCTTCTAATTCCAAATCACCATGTACTTATATAACTCCACCTAATACACATTTTTAGACATATATACTTCTATCATCAAGCCCTTTAATGTTGGATAGGAATACATTAATCATAATTTAGTCTATTGCTAAGTATAGATCGACGTAGATTGACTCACAATAATAAATATGAATACAAAAAAAATAGAGCTACTTTCCTCTTGTCTAAATTACATGTCAGTACCATGAGTAATATCAACTCAATAAACACTTTTTCTAATTAAACATATATATAGTTGGTATTTCCTATCAGTTTGCGTATTATAGTTTCCACAGAAGGCTATTGTTAAATAATTTGTTGGAGGATTACATGCGGGCTTTCTAGTAACAGAATGTATAAATATTTTTATTTTTTATCACCCTCTCTATACTGAACACAATAATTCACGCGAGATAGCAGAGGTGCCAAGATACAAATTACTCACAAATACATTTTTTGGTCTATAAATATTTTTCTTTACTAAATAATTTTATTGAAATATTTTATTTTGTATAACAATACACAAAGTGCTTTGTGTTATTCCAGAATGAACAAAGTTATTATCTATTCTCAAAAGAGAGAGAGAGAGATGATGTGTGTATGCCTCTAACCTCGAGGATTACCTATCATTCTCTGAAACTTTTGTTACATGTATTTTCCCCGATCAAAAATTCTACCGTGATATAAGCTTGAATATTCTCTTCCTTGGTGCTAACTATGTTCAATACCAGACCTGGCGCCATAGATAAACTCACATTATATATAGGCCTTTATATTATTTATACACTCAGTCCTCATGAGTATACCTATATCTACCAACACTATATATATATATATATATATTATATATATATATATATATATATTATATATAATATATATATAATGTTATTTATATAATATATATATAGTGAGAATATCGTACTTTATATAATATCAAAAATAATACTAAGTTATAACTAGTTAGTCATATTATTATAGTGCTATGGTTAAATTTAACCTAATATATATACTCTATTTAAGTAATATAAATTAATTATACTATACCATATATTATAATATATAATACCAATCAAGAGTATAGCTAGTCAGTCATTTACTGTAGATCATATAATTGAGTTATTACCTAGTTTAATCCTGCTAAGATTCTAATAATATTAAGCTTTTAAATTCTCACGATCAAAAAATAACAAACTGTCAATGAAACTTAAACGTGTGTTAGCAAAGGCCACACACTATACAATAAACTATTTAATGTACTCTACGCAAACACTATTTAGTTCTTATATATTCTTAGAGTGTTTCGCTCTAGCTAAGAAAAAACACTGTGGAAAAACTAACAGCAAAAAATATATAAGCCACCTGACAGAAGTAGATTAAATGTACTCCAGAGAACGTCCTAAGTAACTGAGCTATGCTTATAGTCCTATAAGATATCTCATTGGCCACTATTCTTTGTCAGCTAGAGATGTGCATGCATCACTCATCATCAATTTGCATAACCAGCTAGAAGTGTTACTTACCTCTACTATAATATTAAATTTATAATAAAAAATTAAAAAACTTCTTATACATATTGAAGTTCATTATTATTATACTATTTCACTTTGCATAATTAATTTCTGCTCTCTCTTTATGGCTCACTTTCTTAATTGATATGGTAAGTATTCATTTATTCTATTTATTATATATATTAATCTCATTATTAATATAATTTATATTCTAAAATTCACATCTTTCCACTTAATTTAATTATATATATATAATAATTAAATATAAATAATGAACTTTGCAGAATTTTGATGTTAAAGAAATTTTAAGAAGGACTTCAAAAGGAAAAATTGTTTTGAGAAATTATGAAATACATAAACAACTTGAAAAAGCTCATAGAGATGATGTTGTTGAAATTTTGGTTGACTATTGCATTGAACAGGACTATTGTATTGGGGAGTAAGTTTTGTTTTCTAATTAAATAAACTGATTCATAAGTTAATAGCAACATAAAATTTTAAAGACTTAATTATATTTATAAGGTCAGATAAACAGTTTAAGAAATGCTGTGAATATCTAAATTCCATAAAAGCTAATTAACATTGTAGATTGAGCTCTTGGCTATTAAATAAGACCTCTAGTGATTACTACACATCACCGATAAGATTCAAGACTTTTGTTTGTATTAACTCGTATAAATGGCTTCGCGAGTAGTCGAATCGATTATATTATTTGTGTGAGATGAAAAATCGAGAGTCCATTTTCATTATATATCTCAATAAAATATTCTATGTAAATCTTTTCTATTTATTATACTTTTAGCAATATATTTGTGAGCCCGATATATCACATTCATATTTAAATAATATAAATAATATTAATATATTATTAGGTCACTTAATATGATCTACTTATAAATTCTTCTACTATCTATAATCCTACCTCATATTACCCCTATACTTTATCTCAATTTAGTATTATAGTTATAAATATTAAAAAGTAATTAAAATTGATGCATAATGTCTTGTGGGCTCAATAATGGATCATCTGGCTCAAAATAAAGTATATATTCATAGTATACAATAATATTTATTATAATTAACTGAGATAACTATGATTAGGTTATATCATAAAAGACATAAGGAATATTCCATTGAATCCTGTGAAAATTAAAATCCTCATATACTTTATGACTATATTATAACCTATATGTATCTTTTAATCATGTAGAAATGACAATGTCTGAGTATCAGAGATTTTATCCTCCTATTTTCACGTCAAGGTGACACGAGTGTGCGGCGTCGAGATATCTATCGGAAATGACGACACTTCTAAGGAGCAGCGGATCATATATTGCTACCAAAACTCGCGCGCCACAACGTGTAAGAGCACTAATGTTCAGTTTTCTAAATTCTTAGCTTTATCTCCAAGGTACACTAAAAAGACGCACTCATCTACATACACTCGGTGGTGATGAGTATTATTATCTCAGAGATATGATGAAGTCTCTCGGCGTGAGAAATCGAGAGTCCTCACTCACTCACTCCATGAGAATTAGTGATAATTTAGCTTATTTTAACTATAATATAAGCCTACTATTCATTATTCTCACTATCTTATACTGACTGAGTATGATATATAAAATAAAGGTGATATATATCCATCCTATTTCATATATTCCTGAAAATAGAGGAGTCTTCACTACATTTAATTCTTCATTACCCATGCTTCAGTTATGCAAATAATGTCTAGATTCTCAATTTAATAGTATTAATAGAGTTCTCAGCTCTAATCTTTTTTATTTCTAAAGGACTATGTATAGCTATTTTGATAAAAGCTAATTTTATTGTATATATTAATTCGATAAATTAGAGTATCACTTGAGCTATATTATTATTTAATTTGCTATCATCATATATTTATTTATGAGAATACTCATGTATCAAAACTAACTAATATTTTATTTATCTCACACCCTATTTACAGGTACCTATAATAATACTTAATTACACATTGGCAACATATCATGATGTGAAAAAAGGGTCCTGGATTCACACATCCAATCAACTCCCGGATTTAGCTAGACAAATACCTCAGTATGAAGCTCACTTCTCCATCCTTTTGAATATAGGGCTATGCTTTTGGTGAGAGTGAAATAAAATTATTATTTCTCTCAACAAATAAGGAATATAACTATGAAATGAGTGTGCGCGCCCTAATAGGCACCCTATCCTTATTATTGACGCTCCATAGGTTGATATCTCTCTCTTCAGTGCTAATTTGGTCTAGGACAAACCAGCTATCGTTATTGGTGAGATATCGCACTCTCAGTATAGATTTTTGCTCACTAGCCATCCACAAATGTCGCGACTAAAAATTCCTTTATATTAAAATTAGTTTGTTGTAACTTCTGGCGAAGATTAGACACGTAATTCCTCCACTATACTTCGCTTCCTCGATGTTTATAGCTCCACCTAAGAGTGCTCGTACGGTCGCTTCGGCCACCATGTCTCCTGACCTTCTACCCTAACCTATGAGGTTATATAAGAATTTACTCTAGGGAAAGTAGATTTCGATGTGCAAGCTCTGAATACCAGCTATGCTTTTACTAATCTTTTCAATTGAAATCTAAATTTTTTAGAAAATGTGACTTCTAAATTATTCAAATCTTTATAATACGTTTTAAATTTGGAACAAGTAATCTGTATTGTATATATCATTACTCTGGGAGATTATGATTGTTATGTTACATAAATGGTATAGTAATAATGAAGTACACTAGAGGTTGATTAGAGTGGTTTTGAGAACTATTAATTAATATTGTTTTAAGAAGAAAAACACCATATATATCACTTAGTTTATATATTTATGAAATATTCATATTTATTTGTGTGCTTTTTTTTATTAATCATTTTTAATAATATTAAGGATTCATCCTAGCTAGCGATACTTTGGATTATAGTAAATTCTTGATGAACACATTAACGGTTTACAAGTTTTCAAGATTCTGCATTAAACAACACAAAATGCATATAATCAATAATTTCTCAACTAATCCCTCTTTATTGGTATTCTGGGATATCTGAACGATTAACTAGAGAACATCATTATATTCATTTTTCTCGGTCATAACGACACCAGCACAAAAATCCAAATCATCTTAAAATTTATCCACTAATATTATAGTGGACACCAGTAAGACACAGACAGGAATCACAGGTTTTTTTCGAATCATAATCTGAAAAATATCACAAACACAATAAAGAACTCTCCAGAGTTAAAAAATTTCATATTAGCTTATTGAATGACATGCATTAAAATATGAAAAATTTAATGGTTAGTTTTTTCGCATTTTTTTGTGATTTTGAGGTTTTTCACATTTATAAAGAATAAGATTTGGTTGTCGTTTACCTACATAGTGATGTGTATGGTTTTGTTCCAACCTTATTGTGTGTTTTCTACACTCTGAGTTTTTTTCAATTTATATATTGCAGTTGACGTTGGGGTGATTGCTTGTTGTACACTTTTTTTTTATTTTGTCTTCTTAATATTATTTTTATATATAACAATTAATATATATATTAATAATAATATAATTTTATATATCAGTTTATATTATATGGATCTCAGATTAGGTTTAGTAAGGCTAGGTTAGTTTTAATAAAGAGTTTAAGGAACTTATATAATTTTGAATATTTTATTAATATTTAATTTTATATATAATACATATTTATTAGCATAGTTATTAACTTATAGTGACAAAAATTTATGAAATTAATCGTAGGTTTGAAAGCCTACTTTATCTAATATTAAATTAACCGGTTATATATATATATATATATAGTATATATTATATATATTATATAAAAATTTTAACATTTATTATTAATTATATAAATAGTGAGTATATATAATAATAGAGTCATGCTTTAAAAAATTTACCCCATCCTTAATGAAGATATTACTATTAACTACTTAAATTTAAGTTATTACTTTAATATTTAAAAACTCACTCATTTGCAGATATATATAATATATGTATGCAATAAAAAATTTTATGAAAATATCGTAAGATAGGCCATATTCATATGTCGAGTAAAACAAAAATCTAACCGTTGATATATGACATGATTTTATATAGTGAATAAATTACTATTGAATTCCGAAACTATTTCAAATGAGGATTATATTTATATTACATCAATTATACTTATATATCACTTTATTACTTACCTTACATAACGGATGTGAGCATATACATATAAAATAAGAGATGAGCCAAAGAAAGCTCAATCGAGTAAGATTACAAGAAATATATTGAATGAAGAAAAGTTATTCTGAGATAAAACTGGAGCTTACATCTATATCTAATAGCTAATATTTTCTAATAAGTAGGTATGTGCATAATATAAAATAATCTAAACAATAAGTTAATTTATATTGCATGAAGTAATGAATAAAATAATTATATGAAGTACTTATGTTTGTATAGTGTTAACCGATAAAGTTTATTTTGAATTATCATTTATAATTACAATTATATTTTAGCAACATGAATATAGTTAAGTTCATTACTATTAGGTGATCTTGTTAAAAGAGCATCCTTTAATTAGAAGCCACTAAATTAATATATCAATATATATAGACGAAATTCTAACTAATAGTGCTTTTAATGCTAATATAAAATATTATATAAATGGCTCTCTTAAGATATCCTTTATCAGTAAGGAGGGAAAGAAATGTGTTATGTGAAAAATGTCTCAAGCATCCTATTATGGTTTAATCACTCTAAAATGAGAACCTAGGTAGTAAAAAAGTAGAAAATAATAAGAGTTGGAGAATGGTATACTTCTATGACATCATAGTACAAATGCTGTATGAATCCAGCCTTAAACGAGGATCATCCTAATAAAGCTATTAGATGATATCTCAGTAGTCCTTATGTGTCCTTATATATAGTTAATTACTATCTATGATTACTATTAATTCTATTAATCTATGATGTTAATATATTTATAATTAATATCAACTTGACATTATATTATATATATTTAATAGAATATTATTTAATAAATAATATATAAGTACGATAGTACATACTACCTCACAATATATTAAGTATATTATAAATTAATAATTATTAACCATTATTGGTAACACACAACTTTATTTATTTATATGTTTAATATTAGTGAGCTATGTGTATTTATTTATGGAAAATCATAGTGTTTCTAATCGTTTACATCTGATTATAAATTTATTCCGTTGAAATATCGTCATATCAAGAAATTTGAAATTATATATGATGTAAATATAGAAATTAATTATCTGAGCTTTATCTTGAATCTTTATATTTGTTATTAAATACTTTACTAAGTGAAACAGCTTGCAGAGTGTCTCCTTTGAGCACACTCAGATAACATTGAGTTGTTACCTAGGCCATACTGGTATCTGTGCACACAGAAGGGGTGAATCAAGTAGCTGCATATTGCAGAAAGGTCAAATCGTGAGTGTATTCATATAGTGTGTGATATGTGTATTAAAACCAGCACGAATTGTAAAACTTGTCCCTTAGTTAATACGAGTATGCTGAAAGAGTGAAAATGGTGTATCTACATGTATAAGAAACTTGATTGAAAAGCCGCTTAAGACTAATAATCTGTTAGGATGAGTATCGTAAGTGTTTTATTAGATAGAAGAGTGTATAGACTTAGAGAAGGATGAATATGTTGAACGGAGAGAAAAAATTATAACCTACGTATTATGAAGCTTTAGAGAGCAGTTATTAGTCTCTGTGGTCCGTCTAAAAAAATATTTTCGAGGAACAAGTCTAACACTAAGTGAAAAGTTGAAGATTGAGTATATGTGAAAAAAGGGTAAGCAAAAATTGTACAAGTGAATGTATGAACCTTTATGAGTTTTGAAACTATTGTGAGATAGTTGCAGTGATGTTATGCTTTGATCGAGTGGCCCTCAAATTGGGTTTCAAGAAATAGGGCAGAGTCCTATTGTCACCAATACATAATCTATTGTGTTAAGGCGGTTATTTTTATTCGGGATTTTTTGAGTTGGTCACCAATAGCGCACCCACATTGACAAACCGAAATCTAGTTGAAATATTATTCACTACTAGTGCTTTGATTTTATTCCATGCATAAGCCTCTCCTAGTGATTACCTAAAGTTCCTCTATCAAGATTAGTGAGCTTGCTCATTCTTGCTAAGAATACAGCTACTTATTAACTTGCGAGCACGATTGCACATTGCCATGTGGTGGTGTGCTATGTGGTTGGTGGGGAATAAGATCATTAAGTTGGGTTCGGACTTCACAACAGCAAGAGTTAGGCTTGTGTCATAGAAGGCAGTGTGTAAATGCTAAATGGCATAAGTCATCAAAGCGACGATACGTACGTAAGGGAAAGAACCAGAGTGAATGGCTAAGGTCACACAGACACAAGGGATAGCTCATGTGTAAAAACTGTAGGGGGAACCAGACTAAACTGTAAGCTTTACAACAGTTCTCCATATTGTCACATGAAGATATAAAAAGATTGAGATTTTTGAGAGTGCAGGGTGCCTAACAATGTTAGAGGAGGTTGTGGAACAGTGTCTAGGAAGAAATCGACTAAAATAGAGTTTGAGCAACCTCTCAATTAGGAATAATCGAGTGTATCGTTTACAGAGTATAGAGTCAATAATTGATTATTTGATAACCACCTATATAGAGGAGTGTATGGAGTCCGGTATAAGCTTGCTAATATTGAAGAGTGCTAATTTAAATAAATATTGATAAAAAACGATTGAAAGGATCTTCTTTTGTACAATCCTTCACTAGCGGCGATATACATACTCGAATCAAACGAGGTAGAGCATAATAGTATTGAAGGGACACTCCTACTCGAGATGGAGATGTTAATGAGGCTTTGACTTTGTTCAACTGCACTTGAAGACTTCTGTTTCTTTAACCAAGAATATAAGATGAGTTTTATAGGAGGTTTGTTGTATGTAATCACACTAGTCGTTAATCTCCTAGCAAAAGGTGGCCTTTTGTACCCAAGAATTTTAATTGGAGTATTAAAGCACCAATGAAGATAAAAGCTAATTGGTCTGAGAGCTTTACCACGATATGATCCTAAGGTGATATTTATTAATTTCGAGTTAATAAAAATGCATATGTTATTATGTTTTAACTAATATCTTTGTAATGATAAAGCTTTTTTCTAATTTGTAAAATTGTGAGTGTACCATAAGCATTATTAATTAAAGGTTTTTTCGTTATCTACTACAATATCGAACTCATCTTTTTTTAAAGAAGTCGTACGTTGAAGTTATTTTTATAGGGCTCCTGCTGCATTGAGGGGTAATTTTAATAAAAGTTAAAGTAGTTATTTTGATAGCACCCAAATTTCTGAGTATGATGGTGACGCCCAACTCATTAAATTTTGTGTTAACATTTACCTGTATCATAAAGACATTATTAAACACATTCTAGACTATTGTTTCGAGAAGAGTGCAGCGTACGTCATGACAACAAAGGACTCGATATTTTCAACTAGAAGGTTAACATAAAAGTATAAAACATGCCTAAGGAATGTCCATGTTGTATCAGTATCTTCTCTCTATAAGACTCGCTCTGTGCATAATTTCAGCCCAGTAATGGCCGCTTTTTTGTGAGCCGTGGTTGGGTTCTGTTACATTTGACCAAAAGAAAGTTTAGAAGTTATATTATTATTTAAATATCCGTGAGTATATTGATTATTATTATTCCATTGTATTAATTATTAATTAATTATATATATTATTAATTTATTTATTAATTTTATTATTATTATATCATTATCATTATCATTATCTTATATTAATTATTATTATTATTAAGTATATGATTTTAACTTTCTAAGTACACTTGAAACAAAGTATTAAACTGTTAATTTTATAGTGGCTGTTTTATAATTAGAATTATAATTACGTTATACAATGTTTTCCGAAACTGAAATATATTTGTTTGTGATGTGTTGCTCCTGCATCTTTGTCTTTACGGTACTTTACCGTATAGCATTTGGAGATTTGATTCTTTGTGGTATATTTTTTTATTCTCAAAAGCAAGCGAAAAAAAATAGTTGAAGGGAATGATCCAATATTGGAGATTTTGGGACCCCATTTTAGCCCCCATGTAAAAATGGACATAAAATTCTTAATTTTCAGACAATTTTGATGGGGATAAGAGCAAACCGCAGCTTTTTTTGATCTCTAAAACATCATTTTCGTGTTTTTTTTTTTAGGTGTCTGTAGTCATTGTTTTGGCATTTTCATTTTTTCAGAACCATTTTTCTTGACATTTTTTCTTATCAACTTCTACAATTTTTTTGAAATTAATTCAAACTTGAAATATGCATAGATGGGTCCATTACGCACAAAAGTCACGAATTAGTTTTTTGATTTTTTGAAAATTGTGCTCAGCAATGTCGAAATTCAAAACAACCTACTTTTGTTTTTTTTTGTTTTTTTAATAGATCCTGAGCACAATTTTAAAAAAACCAAAAAACTAATTCTTGACATTTGTGCGCAATGGACCCATCTATGCATATTTCAAGTTTGAAGTAATTTCGAATAATAATTGTAGAAGTTGATACGAAAAAATGTCAAAAAAAGTGGTTCTGAAAAAATGAAAATGCCAAAACAATGACTACAGATACCTAAAAACACTCGAAAATGACGTTTTAGAGGTCAGAAAAAGCTGCGGTTTGCTTCTTCCCCAACAAAATTGTCTGAAATTTATTAAGAATTTTATGTCCATTTTTAGGTGGGGCTAAAATGGTGTCCCAAAATCTCCAATATTGGATCATCCCCTGAAACAAAAAAATGTTTTACTGTACCTGTAAGCACTAAGCTGAGGCAGACTCGAAATTTTGAATTTTACTGCTGGAGTCGGAGTCGGAGTCGAAATTTTTTGTTTGAGTGGAGTCGGAGTCGAAAATTTTTTTTTAAGTTGAGTCGGAGTCGGAGTCTAAAATTTTTGTTTAAGTGAAGTCGGAGTCAGAGTTGAAAATCCAAATTTGAATTTAAGGAGTCGGAGTCGCGGAGTCAAAAAATTTATTTTACGACTCCGCAGCCCTGCTTACCACAGACCGTTCCCAATCCTCACTACACCCTATAGCTCTTCTAAATAACACCCCCCTTCCACTTAATAAAACTCCAAAAATTTTAGGCCTTACATATGAGACACATCTGACATTCACCCCACATATGGAACAAATTACATCTTCCACCATACGTAAACTAAACACTCTCCGAACACTTTCCCAACATGATTTTAGCGACAGAAAACACACACTTATCACCACATATAAACAAACAACTTCACAGAACAACATTAAACTATGCTTCCCCTGGATGGTTCCCAGCAATAACAAAAGCCAACATAAAAAAAATTAAAAAAAAATTAAAACACCGCCCTTAGAATAATTACTGGTTGTACCAAAACAACCCCCATCCACCATCTACAGAACGAAACCAAAATTCTCCCTATCACTTCCCACTTAGAGATGGTAGGAACACAATTTTACCAGAAAACCTTAAACCCATCCCACCCTTGTCACCAAATATTCAACAACCCCATCCGTCACAGATTAAAACTCCCTCCCTCCTCACCCTCCAAACTCTATAATGACATATATAACATCATTCCCCCCCCTCCCCCAACAAAACTTGGCTCTCTCATATACATACCCATCTCACTAGCATTCAGCTACAAAATCGCCCTAACAACAAAATTTTAAAATCCCAACCACCAAAAATTTCTCCTGCTGAAAACTCACTATCCAG
Source organism: Trachelipus rathkii (assembly GCA_015478945.1). Taxonomy (NCBI): domain Eukaryota; kingdom Metazoa; phylum Arthropoda; class Malacostraca; order Isopoda; family Trachelipodidae; genus Trachelipus; species Trachelipus rathkii. The sequence continues at coordinate 44,746 of JABUQX010022246.1, forward strand.
AAGAGACCAAGTTAATCTCGCTAGGTGCAGATCAGGACACCACCCAAAACTATTACATTATAAATTTAAATTTAAACTAGATAACGTCACTTCCCCCACATGTACTAGATGCCATAACCACCCAGATACAGTAAAGAACCTCCTTCTAAATTGCCCAGCTCTCGACGCCCCCCGAACTGCTTTTCTATCACATCTGTTGAAGACCTGTGGAAACGCCCAAAGGATGCGGCCGGCTTTCTGGAGGCAGTGTGGCCCTCCAATTGAGGGGGGTCAGGGGTAAGGAAGCTAAGTATATATATATATATATATATTATATATATATTATATATATATATTATATATATATATATATATATATATAATATATATTATATATATATATTATTATATATAATATTATATATATATTATATATATATATAATATATTATATATTTTGTGTTGGTGAGAAGGAGATGTTGGAAGTATGTGTTGGATTGTTAAATCGTTTAGGGGATTAGGAATGGGATTTTCGGATCATTATATTGTTCTATGTAAAATAAATAGTGGGGGCTTGGATGGAGAGAAGTGATACGGAAGGAGTGGGTAGAAAATTAAGAGTGAGAGTTAAGTGAACAAGGTAATAAGGATACGTATCTAAGAACACTCGCAAGTAAATCAGTCGAATGTGAACAAGTTGAAACTGAACAAATATGGGAGCAAATGAAGGAAGCAGTTGTTAGCAGTGCAAAGGAAGTATGTGGATGTGCTAAAGTAGGAGGTAAGAATGTTAACAGTGAGTGGTGGAAAGTAAAAAAGAAGCGTGGTTGAATGTATTAAAA
>JABUQX010022247.1:0-13671 GCA_015478945.1 Trachelipus rathkii
CATTATACTTCGTTCAGAAGGTGGGTGTTAGCCGTTTTCGCATTTATCATTGAAACGCGCGCGTTTCGTGCCACTTCCAGTATGTAAGTTTCCATTAGATGATGAAAGTGTGTTGCTTGGGATTGAGGATGTTAGGGATAGAATTGTGAATGAGGTGGAAAATGGGGATAAATTCTGTATAAGGTGGATGAAGTGGTGAATAGGGTCAGCGAATGCAAGGGGTGAAGAGAGATTGAGTAAAGAAATTTCGGAAATTTCAAGGGAGATAAGTAGGTTAGAAGGGATGAATGAAGTGAATGAATTGGTTGTTGTTGAGAAAGTTGAAAGTGAAAATACGAAGTTCAGGAAATTAGGAGGCCATGCACGCGGAGTAGAGGTCGAGTAGAAGAGTATGATTGGGTTATGAAGAAGGGATTATAGAAGAATGGAATATATGATGAATGATAGTTGGTGTGGTTGGTTCAAATATGATACAAACTTAGGTGGGAGGGATGTGGTGATCTGTAGGTAGGTAAGTATGTTTAAAGAAGTCCAGGATGAATGATAGTCAGGCAGGCCACTTTGAATTCAAGAGATGTCCAGGTATGTGAAGAAAGTCTATTTTTGTTTGTTTGTATCATATTGCTTTATTACTTATTATTACAAACTATATATTATTTATATTTATACAGGGCAAGAATTAAAACAAGACTACGGCTCACGTTGGTGGGTACTGGTTGCCCAGGGTGGATCCAGCAAAGTTCGATTTCTGTGGTCATTCATTGTTTACCCTTGCATAGGAATGTACGTTAAAAGGCAGTAAAAAGGTAGTTTATATTCATTTTGATTGTGTAGCTGAGGAATGAGGGAGTGTATGGTGTGTGGCAGATCAGAGGTGGGAGGTGATGAGGCTCACCTGATAAGGCTACTGGTCACTATCATTTCTTAATTTCTCTTCGGTTGTTGGTTTACCTTGTTTCTTTCTTTTTCTCCTTGGCCGAGCTCCGAATTTCCTATTAGGATGCAAGTAGAGTGTGTGTTGGATGTTAGCGTTTTGTTTTTGGACCCAGTGACTTTTTGTTCTCTTTTTTTTTTTTTTCTCTCTCCAGATTCCGAGTGTTTATGCAGTGGTTTCCACGAGAGGTATTTTTTGTTATTTAGATAATTTGATTTTATAATTTTGGGACTGACTGTGGTGGGTGGCATGAGCGAGGCGATTGACGTTTCATGTTGCAGCCAGAAAAGAATAATACATATTATTTTTGTGTTATAATGTTTTATTTACTTTTATTGTTTATTCTTATGACTATTTTGTTATGTGATTTTATTATTATTATTATGTAATATGAATAAGCGAATGAGTTCAGTTTTTAAAGCATCGTTTTGTACTATATTTAGTTTTGTTCATTGTCCGTTCAAAGGGTGTTCTGTGTTTGAAGACTGTGGAATATAGTTAAGGCTGAGAGAAGGCACAAGCTTGTCGTTTGTCAGGAGTGAGGTAGGATATTATTATATTATATTATTTTATTCATTTATGCTTATTATTATGCTTATTATTATTATTATTATTATTATTATTATTATTATTATTATTTAATTTTTATTATTCTAATTATTGTTAGGATCAGTGGATTTGCTTAGGGGTGAAGAAGGTCAAATTCTATGAAAATTACCCGTTAACTGGTTAACGATCGAAAAACGAAAAAGTTGGGTCGCTAAAGGTTCACTGAGTCACTCACGTTATTGTGTTGTTTTGTTTTATTTTTTTATTTTGATAATTTAGGTAATTTTAATTTGATAAACAGCAATTGCCTTATTTAATTTAATGAATTGCCTTATTAATTTAATGAATTTAAGAAATGAAATGGTAATGTTTGTATCATGAAATTAACTTAAAATTTGAATGATTATTTTTTGAACCAATTTGAATGATTTTTTTTGCAGTTATTATTTAACAATTATTTTTGTTTCTTTTCCATAATGTTTAGGATTGTTTCTTTTTCTCTTTCTCAGTTTTTTTCCTTTGGCTTGGCTGCTTTTTGGTTCATTGGTATCTAGATTGGATTTTTTGACGAATGATCTCAACAATAGAAAACTGTACATATTCTATATATGATTGATAAAAGGAAAAAGGGACTGAGAGTGTCTACATATATTAGAAAACTAAAGTAGATAAGAAAATTCAATTTTCCAGAAAAAGTTGAAAATTGAAAATAAAAAATATTAGAAAGATAACGTGGCAAAAGATAAATGAAAAGAGAAATAGAATAAAGACTATTAGATAATTAGAAATAAAGAAAAGACTATAAAAATAAATAAACTGAAAACACAGTGAAAGATAAATGAAAAAGACTCTTAGAAAATTAGAAAAAAACGATAGTTGATTAAAATTGATCAAAGTTGAACAAAGTTGAAAAGGAAAAATAAAATAGAAAAGACACTAAACGTGAAAAAAACGGACTATTATATATGAAGTAAAGATAGAAAATAATTAAACAATTAAAGAGAACAAAATAAAATTTGTATTTTTATATATTTTGTTTATTTGAGATTTTGAAACATTTTCATTTTTTAGGATTAAGGTTATATTTTGTAGGATTAAGGTTATTATTTTTTAGGATTAAGGTTAATATTTTTTAGAATTAAGGTTATTGTGTAGGTATCGGTATCGGCAGAGTGTATCGGTATCGGCGAATTGTTTCGGTATCGGTATTTGACCATAGAATTATTGGTATCGGACTATATAAATATTGGGTGTTGTGTGGAGAAGAATTAGTTGTGTTGTGATTTTTTCAATAAATTCTTATTGGTTTTGTTTGTTCCGTGTTTTCTTTTTTTTGTCTTCCTGTGTTTTATTCTTCTCGTTAGGATAGACCCACGACAATTTGGATAGTGAGCTGGATCGAACCCCACCACATATTGTGGAGAATCGAACCCACCACATTTTGAGTCTAAAAATGTAATAAATGGTGCCCAGACCCGGGAACTAATTGGTAAAAGTTAACCTAATTAGTGGTTTCAAATTAAAAAGAAAACCATCTGACCATTCTCAATGAGTAGTGAATTAACTTAAACTTATAATTTAACTTCTTCATCATCATAGTGCATGGAGTAAATAGCCTCAGGCTGGATGATTTAAAATTTTAAAAACCTTTAGATAAATAAATATTTTTCATTAAAATTTTAAATAAAAAAAAAAAAATTTAATTAAATAAATAAATGTGTAAATACTAAATAGTTCTAGGATTAAGTAATATTGCGCATAAGCTGATGACGTAATGTCATGTGGTGTGTATCTTGCGCAAGGATGGATTTATAAATATATTTAGAAGTGGCTTTTATATTAGTCAAATGTCCAAAATTAAATTAAGGTAATAATTAGTGTATAAATATATTACTCAATGATATATTTATATAAATATATTTTGTAATAAATTTTAAATCTATATTTAATAGCTGTGATAAAATTATTGCGCATAGTGAAGTAGAATAAAAATGGCGGAGGCTGGTACCTAATATATAATGTATATACTTTTGTCTATGCCGACAAAGCCAACTAATATTTAAGTGCTATATTTAAAATTAAATAAAATAAAATTAAATTTAGCGAACGCATAATATAATTAAATTTAATGGTCCATGCCAATGGTTTAATAAAAATAAATTTTGCTATTGTTCTGAGCTATGAAAATAAACTCCCATGTGAAACAATTTTTTTTGTCTGATTAGTAAATTCTGTCCTTGGACGAGCGTTTTATGTGTTTATATTAAGTTCATATTTGTATATAAACCAGAATAGGCTTAGTGTACAAACTACTTATATAGGCTTGCTTAAGATAAATTGGGCCAAACCTTAATAGTTAAAGGCCTAATATAGACTCGTTGAGCTCTACTTTGAAACTTTAGGGTTTAATGAATACCCATTAAGCCTACCTTACTAATTAAAGGTCTTAGTGACAATACATTAAAAAATTATCTCACTTTTTAAATAGTTTCTGCCCTATTAATAATTGTGAAATAATTTATTATATGTTTATATTTTAAAAAATAGAAGATTCTGAAAATTCAATAAAATCTCTAAAGAGAAAAGAAAAGTCAGCTAGAAAGGGTGGGATAACTAGGTTAACAAATGAATTTAAAGCCATAAAAGAGCTTTCAAAATTAGAATATGAAAACCTCATACAAAATATTATGATACAAAAGTGAAATTCTGTCTGTCCTTGGACAAGGAAATAATAGGCTTATACAATGAGGCTAAAGATATGGAAGAGCAAGCATCTATTGACTTGCTTTACCAGAATGATGTTTATATAAATAGTATAAATAAATATATCCTTGATTGAGAAAAGAATTATAGCCAGTATATATCTTTAAAGAAAATGAAAGATATTTGAAGATTTTATGAACACAGTGGAACTAGTAGTACCTTATGCTGCTGATAATGGATACTTAGGGGCACATAGAGGGCTGGGCCCACCTACTTTAAGAAATTCTACTTTTGCAGGTGTTGATAAAACTAGTTTTTCCCATCTTTTTTTGAATGGAAATTTAACTCTTTAATAGAGTAATAATGAAGAATTGTCCAATGTGGACAAGTTGTCTTATCTTCTTAAGTATGTACAAGGTCCTGCCTTAAAATTAAATTGAATCATTATAAATTATTGATGTAATTATGAAAGAATTATTTTTATGTAATAATTATACTAAAAATCAAGAAGAAATAAATCTTGATCTTAAATTTAAACCTAATTAAAATAAAATATTGTAAAGATTATATGATGATATTTTCAATTTTATAGTAGAAGTAAGAATGTTTATTAGGACAGATTTCAAATAATAAATTAGATAGCTAGAAAAGTCATCTTGGATAATTTGTCCTCTAAAATTAGAAAAACTCTCCAAAGTGTATGGGAATTATTCCAACAAAAACTTAATAAAACTTATCCTACTTTGCAGAAAATAAGAGATAATTTTCCTATGATTTTGACTTTATATAATTCTAGTTTTAAGGCTAATTAAACAGACCACAAGTTTGTAAATAACAAAAATAAAAGTTATAATAATGCCCCTAAGAGAGAAAATTTTAATTATAAAAAGAAAGAAAATGGAGAAAATAAAGCTGACTTGCAGACATTCTGAAAAACCAGAGGATGCAATTTTGAGTGGAGATTTTTTTGATTTTTTTAAAAAAATCAATTTGTGATTTTTTTGATTTTTTTGATATTTTTGATTTTTGGATTCGTAACGTCACATGAAATATAATTTGCAAGTTACAAATTATATATCGGAGGACGTTACGAATCTGAAAAAATAGAAAAAAAATTTTAAAAATCAAAAAAATCACAAATTGATTTTTTAAAAAAAATTCAAAAAAATCACCAAAATTGCCATCCCTCGATGAAGCAGTCTATCAAATCAGGGTGCAAGCTTGGAAGTACAAGTTTTGAGAAGAAGGACATCAATACCATAGACCTTTTCAGTGTTAGTTTCATATAGAGTAGAAGAAAGTACAATGTTATGCATGATTTGGAGGAAGGTAAAGAAAGAAGAAGAGTTCCAGAATCATCCTAAATTCAAATTAGAAGCAAAGATGCATAATTTTTGAAGTTCGGCTTTAACAGATGGAAAGACAGGAATTACCCCTTTGAAAGAAACTAGAGGAGACATAGAGAAAGAAGCAAAAGTGTTTATATTTTTTGTAAAGTGTTAGATAGGATATGAGGAAGACAGGCCAGAGAAGTTACCTTTTACAGAAATGATTGTTTAAAAATGCAAATCTATTATAGTTAGGGAAAATTTTGGTTAAATAAAATATGAACGTTTCCAGATTTTAACCTAAATTATTATTATTATTATTATTATTATTATCATCTTTTTTTTTATAAATAAGTATATGCATCTGGGCTGTGACCAGGTCCGCCTTTTTTTGTGTGGTGAATTTAATAATAATTTTAAGGCTTAATTAACATTTCGGCAGCAAAAAAAATAAAAACTAATCTAAATCGATATTTTATGGGATTTAACGATACATTGATATTGTAATATTTATAACTCGATTAATTGAAAATGGATAATTTGTTGAATTTGTTAAATGATATGGATAAAGATCGGAACAGTTTACTTACAAAGTTTATCTGCGTCGCATGTGTAAAGTGAAGTTTGTCAACAGGCAAAGTTTACAAAACGATTGTAATGATTTATTGATATAATTGCCAAAATGATTGGTCATGCTAGGTTTTTAGAACATCTTCACCTAATTTTTCAACAGAAAGAGATGTGAAGAATGTAAAAAAGATTTCAAATAGGTAATAGTGGAAAAAATTAAATCTGAGTTTCTGCAGTAATATCTGAGAGACACTATCCATGAATTGTAAATAGTTTGTAATACTGTTAAATATATATATGTATATATATATAAGAATATTAACTAGATATATATATATAATATTATTATATATGATATATATAATATATATTATAATAATATATAATATATAAGTATATCCTTTCGGCAGCTACTAAAATCTGTCTATCAGTAAATTAAGAGTTAGTTTTACGGCATAGTGGATCAGTAAAGTTTTAGGGCTACTTTTACCTCACAGTGAGTCAACGAGCCCCCGAAAATGGAGTATTTACCCTTTTTATGGGGCTCGACCGATGGGGGACGGAAAGGGGACGTTTTCCATACCCCGGCAGGGGATGGTGTCGAGGAAAACTCCCGCTGCGACACCTGCATAAGTACCGTAAAGAGCGCGGGTTCCGGAGACCATCCCCGTAGGGGGGATTGCATCCCCTGTAGTCCACCTATGAGGCCTGAGAACCTCTCCGTACTCCTGACATCGGCGGACTAATTCCGCGTGGGTATCTTTAGTGATTATACCCAAAACAAACAATAATCCCAATAAATAGAGTACTTTTGGACATTTATCTCGCCATCAATCTATCGTACTGTCTATAAAATCTCTCAGAAAAATTGGGACCTTGATTATATATATATAAATAATGATATATATAGTATATATAATAATATATATTAGTAGATATATATATATAGTATATATATATTATATTAATATATATATATATTATATATCTTAGTACGAATTACCAAATATTGATTCCGATTATCGATATAAAATGTATCGACTTTCGATTTTAATCCGGATAACACCAATCAAAAATATCGAAATGAACCTAAAAAAAGTATGCTCGCCGAAATTAAAATTTTTACCAATAATAGTTAATAATAAATAATTTAAATAAAAATAAATAAAAAATTTTTGTTCATTTAATACGCATTGGAGTTACAGTGGTATACTGGAACAATTTATTTAGATATCTTTAATTCTAGAAAAGTTTTTTAATAATTTTGAATAAAATTATTAGAATGTATTTTGTTTGAGAAAGAAATTTTTCCTTAAAAATAGAATTCACTTTCCGGAAAATTAAAGTTTGAAAACGTTGGTGTTAAAAAATGAAATAATTTGGATGATTTTAATATTCACCACGGCTAATGTATACACTCGAGTTTATTAGCTTTAAACTGGCAAATAAATTTTTGTTTTCAATAGTACATTAGTGATTAATCAACTTGCCCTAACGTGCCCAAGTTCACCCCCAAATAGATTAAATTGTATGATGGGTTGAATTGGCCATCTTGTTATTCTTATTGTTTATGTATTTAATTATGACATTTTTATTACATATATAGCTAATTTTAATATAAAACAATTACTTATAGTTAAGTAAATAATTAAAAATAAAAAATTAAATTTATTACAAATATATATGAATTCCAAAAAGTGTCAAAATTCATCCCATGGGCCACCACATTTTATTCCTATTTTAGTATCATTATTGATCATTTTATTACTTATTACTAATTTAATATAAATAATTACTAAATAATAAAAAAGCGAAATATTAGTATAAAATTAAAATTTATTACATAATAAGAAGTCTTCTAAATAGTAGGAGCGTAAGCTTTCAATCTTGCCCAATTCCAATCCCTTCGATGAAGTCCTAAATGTGCTTATTTCAGAAGAAATAAAAAAATTCCAAAAAAGTGTATTAGGGAAAGGGAAGGAGACAAGTTTTACTATATTGAATCATTTGAATATTTCTGAAAAAATTTCTGTTCAAAAAAGATTTAAAGTTAAAGTTTTATAAGAAATTGTTTAGTTGGCGCTCTGGCATAATCCAGATAGCTTGCCAACTAAAGAATTTTTCTTAAAAAATACTTACTTAGTATTTTAAATATCCCTAAACTTAGAAAATAATTTTTGAACTTAGAAAATTTTTTCGGAAAATATACCACTGTATCAAATCTAGATATTACTGACAATTTATACCTAAAGTGGTCCACATCACCCCTCCCGACGCTATACCCTATTTATTATAATTTAAAAATATTGGCCAGAATTATTATATTTTCAACACAATATTTGTAAGAACTTGATTTGGACTGGACTCTTCACTAATTGTGATGCAGAAGTGCTATATTTCGGTGGTATTGTGTTAGCAAATGTATGGATTTTAAATTTCTAAATTTAATATGCAATTGTACTGCAAATAATTTAGGTTTCTATCTCGTTAAAGCCCCGACATGGATAATAGGTAGCATCTATTTTTTTAAACTATCTATTCCTATTGTGTTTATTAATAAATTAATAATTTTTTTTGTTTATAAAAAATGTTGAAGTTCCCTTTCCATGAATTTTGTTCTCTTTTTATATTTTAATTTGTTGCAAGTTTTTTAATTTTCAAAACTAATTTAATTCTCGCGGGTAAATTACTATATATAATAAAAATTTTGAAACTCCTAAAATAAAGCTTTTTCTTAAAGTTTTGTCACACACAGAGTTAGAACTATTAAAAAGTAACGTTATTCCTTAAATTTCAACATTTGGAAATTTAGGTTAGGTTAGTTACGTTAAGTTAAGTTAACCTCAACCTAAACCTAACCTAACCTAAAACAAAAATTAAGATAATAAATCAACTTAAGACTTGGTTAAAATGAAAATTTCTAGCAAGAATTCACAACCTTAACATGGTTACAATGCCATTGTTTTTGATTTAGAAATATCATTGTAGCTTCCCAGCAGTGTAGAAAGAGTGAATGCATAATTTTTTATTGTCATTTATTTAATTTGTTTTGAAAATAAAAGAAATTTTAAAATATGAATAATTATAAAAAACTTAAAAAAAATAGAAATGAAAATGACAACTAAAAAATTGTTATATAAAAAAAATTTACGACAAATTATAGGATAAAATATATAGGATCGAAAAATATGTAAAAAATCGATATATCATGTGTGGGGCTTAGCGAAAAGAAATACCCTAATTTTATAATATATATATATATATATATATATATAATAATATAATATATATAATATTAAATATATATAGTATATATAGTATATATATAATATATATATAATAGTTAATATAAAAGTATTATGATGGAAAGACTAATCATATTATTGGCAAAATCAGCATTTTTCTCAATCATCATATCATCATCATTGTCAATTTCTGCGATATTTTTGATGATAAGTGAGAATATACACCAGAAACTGGATTGAAAGATTGTTTTTGCAATCTTAAAATTTAAAAGCTCTAAATTTAATAAAAATTAAGAATTTTATATGTCCATTTTCTCGCATATTAAAATATTTTTTAAAAAATCAATGTTTGAAAGATACTTTACTATATATTATAAATTGACATAAAAAGTAAGTGAAATATAATGGATAAATTATTGTATATTGAAATAAATCATTAATATTAGGTTATGTGATGTACGCTGGGGCAAAATGCCCAGTGGGCAGGCATTTATAAAATGGTCATTTGTCCAGGCATTTTGCCCTTCATAAATGCCCGCCCAAAAACTGGGCATTTAAAAAATTATCAGCAGTAAAAGATGAATTAATGACAGCATTTGAAAAAAAAAAACATTTCAATAATCAAAGTTGTTTTATTTTCGCATTGTATTTCAATATTTGGTATCTTATTTATAGATTAGTCATCATACCACCACCCTCCTCACACCAAGACTGGGGGTAAAGTGCCAACATAGCACCGCAGAATGCCAGAAAAGTTGTGAGATCAAAGACGCAAGTTCGTGATTAAGTCAAAGATTTAACCGCCTCCTTACTACCGTTTTAGTTTAGAACTAGTTACATGTTTCCAGAAAAATCGATCCTTATGAGCTCACGTAATCGCAAACAGACCTCACAATAGCATCTAGTCAAACATAAGAAACATAGAAAAAATAAGAGACAGCTACAAACCACAATGGCTTATCAAGACTGTTCAAGTCAAGCCAACATAACCAATCATCAAACAACTAATGTCATGCAAATATCCACAAGAGCATCCTAGGCTTGTCAATAAACTATATGCAGAACACAGAAAGTCTAAGCCATGATTCAGTGCAATTTTGGTATCGAAATAGATTTTGTTGGGCCTAGTCAAATATGACTTATGCCTAAAAGATTTATCTACAAACTCGATTTCATTTATAACACTATTATGCTAAAGTATGTTTCCTTCTTTAAACTACAAGAAAATGCTAGAATGAAATTAACATTAACTTACAGTTTAATAACCTTAAAATAACCTTACGTAAGCAAAAAAAAACCCCGCTAATTTGGCTTTACTAAATAAAATAAATGATAAGCAAACCATCCATATACCTATCCAATCGCTTTCTTAAATAAGTTGCTACCGTAGTCATCTCTAAACAACTGTCCTGTGCAAACAACTCCAAATTTAAACAACCCTGTTGCAGAATTGAAATAGCTTCTACATCAAAGATGGCCCCCCTTTCTTGCTTTAATATCTATCTACCCTCCCTGGTTCTCTCCGACCGTGCTCTACTAAGAAGAATTTATTGGTCTCTGTAATTATAAAATAGATGTCAAATATTTGTAGACTTGGTATCATATCCCCCTTCTGAAAAATTGCCCTTTCCTAGCGAAAACATACCTAACTGCGTCGTACCCTCTGTCCTCATTAGCTCTTTACCCTCAAAGAAACCCAGAAACACTTTTGTTTCCTACATGCGCTCTCTCTAGCATAATCTAAGTCCTTTAAATAAAGGGCATACCAAACTGTGCACAATACCAATACTGGCCTAACTTAGCTATATGACATTTCTCTAGGTGATTAAACATTTCTAAGATCTTTATTTCATTATACCAGCATCTTATTTTAGCTTATTCTTGCTTCCAAACACTGATTTAGCTACTTTTCAAATACTTGCTTATAATCACACGTAAATCTTTTCTTGGTCCACAGACTCAGGCCAATTCCCATTCACATCGTAAGTTAAAACTTTTATTGAGGAACCTAGATGAAGTGAAACTTAATCTCAAATTAATTCGATTGTTGATACTTATCTTGCCCAACCAAATAGGTTATCAGATCATTTGAAATATATACATCCTTCACTATTCCTAACTGGAGGTAAGCCACTTTGGTATCAATCTGCAAACTAGAAACCTTACATTAAGTTCTTGGTCTAAATCATTTATATAGGTATATTATGAGGAACAATATTTACCCCAGCACTGAACCCTTTGGGACACAACTCTTCACATGATTTTCCATGATGAAATTGCCATTTAGTTGTACACACTGTTTTTCTATTCCACAAATCCACTCTTTAATCCTAACCATGTACACTACAACATATAACACAAAGTGCAATATAACTTCTTGCATCAGGCATTATGCGGGGTCCATCATTTTAAACCCCCTCATCAAAACCCCCGGAATTCCATTCTATTATGAACCTTCCTCTTGCCTCTCCAAACTCACATTTCTCTCCGTCCAGCATCTTTACTGACTTCTAATCACTTGTTGTTCTTCTGCTCCCACCGTCGATTCCAGCACACTCACCAACCGATACATCCGCTTAAACCAATCCGACTATCATCCATCCTTCCACATGACCAATCCATCTCAATGTAATTCATTTTTCTCTCATTTACCAATATTTCTTCACACCACATAATTCCTTATATGTTTCATGTTTGTCATTTATCACTCTACGCCTAACACGTTCCATAGATTGTCCATTCTGAACAATTGTACTGTCTTAAATCTTATGCTCTATTCCAGACCATAGTCTCATTAGTCATTACTATAATTTAAAAACAGGTAAACATACCCTCATGTAAGAACCCTAGCGTACTCAAGATTAGTCCCTTGAAATCCACAAAAGATTGAATTACTCCAGCCCCTTCCTGCCATTCACGACTTTTCTCAACTACAAGTCTGGAAAATCGTTTTCCTCAATGTTCATCCAAAATATATACTATTGTTGTAAATATCAGTACACTTGTCCGCTGCCTCACCATCTAACAAACTTCACACCGAGGAGAACTTGTCATCACTCACAACCCATAACCTTACTCTTATCTATGCTACTTTCAACCCATCCTTTTACACACAGTAACAGCAGTACCAATGAGCAAATCTCTATATCAATCTATCTTAAACTTCAAATTTTGCCACAGCTAAATAACCAAATCCATTCCCGCATATTAATAGGAGGGGCATAGCCCTCCACTCTCTTCCATTCTCCATTAATTTAACACCTTCCCTCTGCACCCTACCTCTAATTTCTTCATAGCCCATCCAGGCATTACAAATTGAAATAACCAATGAGCTCAAAACACATCCCTGCCTTCCTCGGACTATTAATATTAAACCAATCTACTTTATTACCTAATTTATTTCTACATCACGGCTTCCCTAGATCGTCATTTTATACTTTGATTCCATTCAGCGAGCCTACCAACAGCAGATCATATCAGTAAGCAAACCTGCACAGAGTCGTTTCATATTAATGCGTATCATTACACCTGTTGCAAAATCCATATAAGGCCTAAATACAATTTAATCTCTTCTGTCTCTATCTCTCTATATTCTATGTAATGATGATTCCACAACATCGCCCTCTTACCAACTTCTAAAATTGCATCCTTGTTCTTCACCAATCAGCCCTTCAGGCACTCAACGCATTCTTTCCGAACCAAAAATACTAGTTTATATCTTCTCTACAACACCCAATAAAGTCTAAATTTCTCCCTAATATATATCTCAGTTACAATTATCCCCTTACCCTTATATACTGCTGTCCTCCAATCCCTTCGAACTATACCCCTCGCCGCCCCATAACGCTTTGTTATGCAACTTCCAAATCTAATCAATCAACCATCTCGCTCCACTCTTCAACTATTTCACCAGTAATTTTCCATCTAAATACGCTGCAGATTTACCATTCTTCAACTTTCTCACCTAACATTACCTCTTCCTTACTATGACCGTCACCCAAAAATTACTTATTCCTCCTTTACCATAAGCCAAACACACACATTCACTATCACTCTCATAGTGCCCTATGTATGGCAGATTTGAGTCTCCCTCCAACAGCACCACGATTCATTTCCCAGCAATCGAAGCACCATCCCTATTTATTATCCCAAGCAGATTCTCCTTATTCTCATTCCTAACCTTTATATATATATAGTAAATATAGTATATATATATAGTATATATGATATAAATATATATATTAAAGTATAATATTATATATATATATATATTAATATAATATAGTATAGTATGATATATATATATACTAATATATAATATATATATATATATTAGAGGTTA